>JAIFZK010000228.1:5380000-5565000 GCA_027481765.1 Tenualosa thibaudeaui | reverse complement strand
GTCCTATCTACTCCACCTACTGTACTAGAGAGGACACCGGACACAGGACTATCTACTCCACCTACTGTACTAGAGAGGACACCGGACACTGGACTATCTACTCCACCTACTGTACTAGAGAGGACACCGGACACAGGACTATCTACTCCACCTACTGTACTAGAGAGGACACAGTCCTATCTACTCCACCTACTGTACTAGAGAGGACACCGGACACAGGACTATCTACTCCACCTACTGTACTAGAGAGGACACCGGACACAGGACTATCTACTCCACCTACTGTACTAGAGAGGACACTGGACACTGGAGTATCTACTCCACCTACTGTACAAGAGAGGACACAGTCCTATCTACTCCACCTACTGTACTAGAGAGGACACTGGACACAGGACTATCTACTCCACCTACTGTACTAGAGAGGACACCGGACACTGGACTATCTACTCCACCTACTGTACAAGAGAGGACACCGGACACTGGACTATCTACTCCACCTACTGTACTAGAGAGGACACCGGACACTGGACTATCTACTCCACCTACTGTACAAGAGAGGACACCGGACACTGGACTATCTACTCCACCTACTGTACTAGAGAGGACACCGGACACTGGACTATCTACTCCACCTACTGTACTAGAGAGGACACCGGACACTGGACTATCTACTCCACCTACTGTACTAGAGAGGACACCGGACACTGGACTATCTACTCCACCTACTGTACTAGAGAGGACACCGGACACAGGACTATCTACTCCACCTACTGTACTAGAGAGGACACCGGACACTGGACTATCTACTCCACCTACTGTACTAGAGAGGACACCGGACACAGGACTATCTACTCCACCTACTGTACTAGAGAGGACACCGGACACTGGACTATCTACTCCACCTACTGTACTAGAGAGGACACCGGACACTGGACTATCTACTCCACCTACTGTACTAGAGAGGACACTGGACTATCTACTCCACCTACTGTACTAGAGAGGACACCGGACACAGGACTATCTACTCCACCTACTGTACTAGAGAGGACACCGGACACTGGACTATCTACTCCACCTACTGTACTAGAGAGGACACAGTTCTATCTACTCCACCTACTGTACAAGAGAGGACACCGGACACTGGACTATCTACTCCACCTACTGTACTAAAGAGGACACCGGACACTGGACTATCTACTCCACCTACTGTACTAGAGAGAACACAGTTCTATCTACTCCACCTACTGTACAAGAGAGGACACTGGACACAGGACTATCTACTCCACCTACTGTACTAGAGAGGACACTGGACTGTGTTCCAGTCACAGCACTCTGTCAACACTGAGGGCTAATCACAGCCAATAGTCACAGCACTCTGTCAACACTGAGGGCTAATCACAGCCAATAGTCACAGCACTCTGTCACCACCGAGGGCTAATCACAGCCAATAGTCACAGCACTTTGTCAACACAGTCCCACGTACTATATGTGGCAGTGATAACATCACCTCTAGCTGTAGAAGGCCCTCTCATTAGAGTAATGCAATGGTTGTTCTGGCGCTGTATAGTGGACAGTTGTGGTATCCATCAAATGTTATTGTCCTAAGCTAAGACTCTATAGCTAACTTTTGTGAAGCACTTTGGCCCAATCCCTGTTGGCTTTTAAATGTGACAAATAAATAAATTACCTGACAATATAAATAAATGACTTGACTTGATAGATGTTATTATTGTATTTACTGTGATCAGCTGTCTACCATTCCAGTGCATTTCAGTGTTAAGAGAACTGACAGTGCAATTCAAACCTACAGACAAGATGTAGTTTGCCTCACTGACACATTAGTAAAGTAGGTGTGTGTTTACAGTTGTGTATGTTTTTGTCTGCGAGACTACAGTGTGTTTGTGTGTGTGTGTGTGTGTGTGTGTGTTTGTGTACGTGTGCATGTGTGTCTATGTTTATACAGAAGTTGTGAATGTGTCTGTTTGTGAGAGTACAGTATCTGTGTGTATGTGTACCAGTGTGTGTGTGTGTGTGTGTGTGTGTGTATGTGTCCGTGTTTATAGAGTGTGTGTGTGTGGGGATGGTGTTGTATGCATGCGTTGTAGCAAGTTGATCCTTAGGAATTAATCTGGCTAACAGACAGAGCAGCTTACAGTTGGTCTGCAGGTTAAACCAGACCAAGATAAACACAAACACACACACACACACACACACACACACACACACACACACAATAAAAACTCCTCTGCATCTCTCTCACTTTCTGTTTCTGTTGTTGCTGTTGTTGCACACACACGTGCACGCACACACACACACTCACACACAAACACACACGCACACACACACACACACACACACACACACACACACACACACACACACACACACACACACACACACACACACACACACACACACACACACACACACACACACACACACACACACACACACACACACACACACACACACACACACACACACACACACACACACACACACACACACACACACACACACACACACACACACACACACACACACACAAACACACGCACACACACACACACAGACACACACACACACAAACACACAAACACACAGCACACTCATTCTTAGTCACTCATCTTACACACACAGACATACTGCGTTGTCTCTTCAGGATGGACATAAAGAACTTCGACTTACAAAACTTCACACAAATCCCTCTAGACACTACAGAAGGGAGGATCTCAGTTAGGAGTAGGTCACGTAAGCCCCCCCCCGTCTCCACTGAAGTGTGCCGCTGTGTAGATGTACTACTGACCAGCATCCCCACATGTCGACCTGACGGCTTCAGTTAACAAGGCTAACATGAAGGTGGATAACGGAGCTTAATGAAGTGGACTAATCAGGTTAGTTAACAAGGTTACATACCAGATCTGCGCCAACACAACAGGAGGCAGGCCTGACTGCAGGAAGAAGTTCCTACCCTGGTCACCTGGAACAGGTAAAAACGCACGTATGAAGAAGAGATACACACACACACACACCTTATTGATTCAAGCACTCATACACACATGCATACATGTGCACGCACACACACACACACACACACCCCTATACATACACACACACACACACCTTATTTCAATCAACAACAGACAATTGCTTTTCCCTGTTGCTAATGCCTAGGATGGCTAACCATAGCTAACTGTTCCCCATAGCACAGAACGGTTACGATGAGCTCTGTGTGTGTGTGTGGTGTATCTAATGAGAGCTTGTACTTTAAAGAGATGTCCTGGGGCTGCTGTCACCCCACTGGCTGTATTGTATTTCTGACAGACTTCCATGTGCCTAATTCATTTGAGGACTCTGACTCTGATTAAATCTATAACAGTCCATAGACACTTGTGTACCAGTCCCCTAGGATGTACACTTGTGCATTAGTAGTCCCCAATAAGACACTTAGGGTGTACACTTGAGTGGGGCAGTACCCTGTCAGAGACTAGGATGTACACTTGTGCACTAGTCCACAGTTAGACATTTGTGTGCACACTTGGGCAAGTGTCCCCAGCGACACAATAGAATGTACACTTGTGCACTAGTTCCAAGACCCAGTTCTTATAATATGTGTGTGGGCTGTGTGTGTATTTATATGCGAGTGAGAAAGAAAGAGAGAGAGAGAGAGAGAGAGTAAGAGAAAAAAGGAGAGCAGTCTCACCGGTAATGTGACCAGACGGGGTGGGAGACAGACTGAGAAACTGTTGGTCATGTTTGGCTCGTTCATCTGCTGAGATCACCCACACATCCATCCCCCCTGTAACGCACACACACGCACGTGCACATACACATACACATACACATACACACACATACACACACACACAGAGGAAAAAAACTGAGTCACAAAGAGTGGGACTGTTGTAACACACAGGGGTTTTAGGGACCTTTACATCATCTGCTTGTACAGTTCAACTGTGTGTGTGTATTTGTGTGTGTGTGTGTGTGTGTGTGTGTGTGAGAGAGAGAGAGAGAGAGAGAGAGAGAGCGTAAGAGTGAGAAAGAGAGAAAGGGGAAGAGTGTCAGTGTGTACTTGCACAAGTGTGCGTGTGTGCGAAAGAAAGTGTGAATGTCAATGTGCTTATGTGTGTGTGTATGTGAGTGTGAGAAAGAGTCAAAATGTGTGTGTGCACTAATGTGTATGTTTGTGTGTGTGTGTGTGTGTGTGTGTGTGTGTGTGTGTGTGTGTGCATGTGTGTGTGTGTGTGTGTGTGTGTGTGTGTTATGGCTGGGCGATATAGCAAAAACCTTTATCACAATATATTTTTCCATATTGATCGATTTCGCATTGACGATAAGCGCTGGGTAATAGAACTTCAAATCAAAATCATCTTTATTAACTGGACTGACCAGAATCACATGACACATGTGTTAGTGTGCTTTCAAGGAACAGTGCATGAACACACACAGTGGAATTAACAGAATATAAAGAAAAAGTTTACAAAAGACATAATAATAACAGAAATAATTACGATTAGTCAGTTGTGTGTGTGTGTGAGTGTGAGAAAGATGTGTGTGTATGTGTCTGAGAGAGAGAGAGCGTGGTAAGGGTTACCTCCAAAGGGATACTGCGCCATCCTTCAGGCACTTAGTGTTTGTGTGTGTGTGTGTGTGTGTGTGTGTGTGTGTGTGTTTGTGTATGTGCGAGTGTGTGTGTGTGTGTGTGTGTGTGTGTGTGTGTGTGTGTGTTTGTGTGTGTGTTTGTGTGGTAAGGGTTACCTCCAAAGGGATACTGCGCCATCCTTCAGGCACTTAGTGTTTGTGTGTGTGTGTGTGTGTGTGTGTGTGTGTTTGTGTATGTGCGAGTGAGTGTGTGTGTGTGTGTGTGTGTGTGTTTGTGTGGTAAGGGTTACCTCCAAAGGGATACTGCGCCATCCTTCAGGCATTCAGTGCTAGAGGAACAGACCTAGTGAGAGAATACACACCACAGAGAATCAGATTATTCATCCCCTCTCTCTCTCTCTTTTCTCTTCTCTTTCTCTCTCACATGCAGTTTTTCTCTCTCTCTCTCTCTCTTTCTCCACCGCTCTCTCTCTCTCCCTCTTTCTTACCATCTCTCCCCCTCTGTCCTCATATCGTCTCTCATCTGACTTCCTGTCCCTGTATTCATTTCCAGAAACAGCCTTCCAATTTAACTGTCAAATTCTCTGCTCCACCATTGAGTCATAACTCTCTGCACTCTGGGTCTTAGTGGTCTCTCTCGCTCACTCTCGCTCTATCTCTCCATGTTTCACACTCATCTCTCTGTGTCTTACAACTCATTAACTTACATGTTATGAACACATAATTGACCATGTACATGTGCAAGCAAATGTGAGAGTGGCGGGAGAAAGAAAGAAAGAAAGAGAGAGAGAGAGAGAATCTCTTCCTCTTTTCCTCCATCTCCCATCCTGCTTTTCAGTTTGATTACTGACATAGAGAGAACGGTGCCTGGGAGCGTTTTCTTGGGAATGGAGCAATGGAACCACAGACACGCACGGACACACAAAGGACAAACCGCTACAACCAGAATAACATTCCTTCTTCTTCTTTCACTCACTTCACCCACTGCATGAGCGAAATGATCCCTCCACTTTCACAAGAGGAGCAACTGCAAGGAGCCAACCACACACCGTCACTGTCAGGGATGGGAGTTCACCTCATTTGGCTTTCTGGCGTCACTACCCCCCATCCTTAACTCACTCCTCTCCACCAGAGGAATCAAGCCAGAGTGAACTACAAGAATAGTGTGAATATATAAATATCGCCACACACACACACACGCACACACACACATCCCCCGTTTTTTCTCCCCGGAGTGTTTCGCGGGCTACGACTACGGCCAATGTCACCACAAGGACGCGTGAAATTAAGCCACGAGGGATGGAGAGAGGAAACGGGAGAGGCGACAAAGAACGAGGGAGAGATAAGGAACCGCGAGCAACGAGAGAAAGAGAGAGCGCGCAGAAGAGAGAGAGAGAGAGAGAGAGAGAACAGTAGCAAGATACTAAAGATAAAACACACAGGTGGACAAAAACGCACGGTCGTCTTCTCCCACGATGCCGGTTAAATCGGCTGTCAGCGGTTGACCCGCCGCATTAAAAATTCAGTGCGGCGAGAACAGCCCAGACTACGCCACGCCGAGCCCGGATGTCCCCGTAAGGCTACAACCCCCGGTTTGACATTACAGTCGCGTTAGTTAGCGCATGCACAAGTGCCGTTAGGATCGCGCGGTGTATGATTAAGCCGGAGATTTGTTTTCCGAAGGCCACCGGCGACTTACATTTCAAAACAAGAGCTCGCTACAAAAGGCTACAAAAGATTCCGTTTGTTGCCACCTCCAAAATAAACGTGAATGTGGGTGGAATTATTTAGAGGACAGTAAGCCCATTTACGACAGCATCCTTACGAGAATACAATCGTGGGACACCAAACCTCACCCTTTGTCAGTGCGTTATGGATGACAAGCTAACCCGATTTCTGTCCTTCAGTGGGCTAAATCTCAGATAAGCGTTCAACGACTCTCTTTGATTACATAAAAAAGTCACGGGCGAAAATAGGTTAGGCTACAATTCATTTCGATATCAATATCCATCAGATTGCGCGCAGGGCATCCCTGTCTTCGAATCAGCGGTGTCTCTGATCAAATCTATAATAGCCTACTAGGTGGTGAGACTATGATCACAAGCCTACCAGGGTGACCTCCGCGATTTGCGGGGAGCAGGCATCCCTCATCTCTGTCTTTGGTCGACTGTTCCGACTGTCCTGGCGCTTCTGTTGAAATGTTGCGAAATATCTATCTATATTCCATATGACTAAATACATAACAACTCATAATAATGAGTAAAACATGCCATGGACCAAAGTCTTACCTCATGCCGATCCTCTCATTATTAATCACATCAGTGAGACAGCTCATTCATTGTGGTGAGCAGTGCGGGGTCGATTGCTGCGGGTTGCTTTCTTTACGGGCAAGCTGACATGCGCATTGACTATGGCCCGCCCCAGCCTGATTAAGATGATAGGCAGGCACAACAGCCAATGAAACACTGATGTCTTAATTCCACGACAAACCTTCTGTCTATATGAAACAAGCACACACAAACACACAGTAATTTCTCTTTTGTGCACATTTCTCCACAGCTTGTTGTAGCTGTAAAATACTTACTATACTACTATCAAAACCTAAATAGGATGCCCAGCATTATTTCTATACATCTTTAATACAGCATTTGTTGATCAGCAAATGATAATGGCAGTGTTTAAAAGGTCAACAGAAGTAGCAAGCTCAGACCCGAAGGCATTGAATGCACAAGACAATGCTGTACTGTGTCGAGACCATATGGACCAAGCGGAGGCCCTGGTGGTGAAAGAAAGGTATTGCAGTCGATGTCCAATAATGAGATAGTAAGATTTTTGGACTGTTATTCTGTAATAAAAATAAAAAACTTAACATGCTCCAGGTTCGCATTTTGGCAACTCAATAACAGAATTTGAGACTGTCAAGACTACTAGAAGCCTTGTAATTCACGAGTTTTATTATCAAGTATTGTTTAAATGTACTAATTAAGAGGATGCAATCTGCTCTGCCCTTCACCCAGCCCTCACCCACCTGAGACTCATATGTGAGAATGCTGTTCATAGACTTCAGCTCAGCATTCAATACCATAATACCACAGCAACTCATTTGCAAGAAGGACAAACTGGGCCTCAGCACCTCCCTCTGCAGCTGGATTTCCTCAGCCAGAGGCCGCAAGCGTTGTGTGTTGGCAACATCATCTCCAACAGCATAACCCTGAGCACAGGGTCCCCACAAGGCTCTGTACTCAGTCCAATCCTCTTCACCCTGCTGACACATGACTGCACACCAACCCACAGCTCCAACCACCTAGTGAAGTTTGCAGACAACACAGCACTGGTGGGCCTCATCACCAACGGCGACGAGACCCACTACAGGAAAGAGGTGGATCTTCTGACCAGATGGTGCAAAGGCAACAATCTCCTGCTAAACATCAGCAAGACCAAGGAGATTGTGGTCAGCTTCCAGAGGGGCCACACACAACACCCCCCACTGACCATCGACGGTGCTGCAGTGGAGAGGGTGAGCAGCACCCCAACACTGGACCACCAACACTGCATCACTGGCCAAATAAGCACAGCAGCGTCTCTACTTCCTGTGCAAACTGAAGCGAGCAAGTACTCCACCACCTATCATGACTGCATTCTACAGAGAAACCATAGAGAGCATCTTTACCAGCTGCATCACTGTGTGGGGTGGGAGCTGCGCTGACTACAACAAGAAGGCTCTACAACGCATTGTGAGGACAGCCGAGAGGATCATTGGTGCATCACTCCCCTCTCTGCAAGACCTGTACACCACCCGCCTCACCCGAAAAGCCATCACAATTGTCAGCGATGCAAGTCACCCAGCACACAGTCTGTTCAGTCTCCTGCCCTCTGGAAAGAGGTACAGGAGCCTCCGCTCCCGCACTACCAGACTCGCCAACAGCTTCATCCACCAGGCTGTGAGACTGCTGAACTCTTTCCCTTCCCCACTCCCAGCCCCAGCCAACAGAGGCACCAGGATGGCGGGAGTCTAGGAAGACACTGGACTCCCCCCCCCTCAGTGAAGTTCACACTCAGTGTGCCTTGTCTGTCTTGTCATGCCCTGCTACATTAGTAGTGTACTTAGGGTACTCTATGTCTTGTCTTGTCATACCTGTTATGTTAGGTAGTAGCACTAGGCAAAAGTAGCCTTAAGCTACTTGCACTTTATTTATTTATACAACTTTAGGATTAGAATTGTCTTGTAGTGTATCTGCACTTTACTGTTGTCCATGTACACACATGGGATAGTGGGAAACGTAATTTCGATTCCTTCGTATCTCAAGTACATGTGAAGAAATTGACAATAAAAGTGACTTTGACTTTGACTTTAATTGTGTATTATTGTTTACAGTACCCAGACCACAGTCCCCACCTGTCACTGTGATTTATCTGATTGAGAAGAATATGTCAGGTAGACAGTTAAATAATGTTCTATTCAGACTGTTGTGCAAGGGGGGATGTGCAATAATCTGTGTTCTTGGTCACTTAGAAAATAAGAGACTTGCAGTGCAGTGACTTGACGCAACTTGACTCCCTGTATTGGCCCAGGTTGTCCACTCTGCTCTCTTACTAGCAGCTTGTGCAGTGGTGTGGATGAGATGGGTTGTTTTTATGTTGCATCTGTCCCTCAACTAACTCAAGTGGTCCTATAGGATTTACTTCTTTTTCTTTTTTATGGCTCACAACTGGTTCAGTGGTAATTTCAGACTGGTCCAGTACTGTAGGCAGTGATCCATTTGCTTTTGGGCCTTTCCTGACTGTTGTTTGTATTGTGCGATTTTTGGATTATGGACCAGTGTGGGTGCAAAGCTCAAACCACCTCTTTCTTTGCTCTCAAAGTAAAGACATGCTGAGTAAAGGCAACACATTGTTATTCAATAAAGTTTTATTGTGTTGTTATTTTATTCACCATTTCTTTGTCGCATTAATATTTTATGGAACCAATAATGGTTGGAGTTATTAGTCAGTGACAGACACACAAAGACCTACCGTCCTTTTTTGAACAGCATGTATGAATTTGCATTGCCAACTTCTACAGATACGTAACAGACCTCAATCCATTCAGTCTGAACAAAAACCTTCTCACCATCACTGAAAAGAGCTCAGGGGTCATGGGTGCTCTGAAACACTACAGCAAAACCCCTTCACCTTGGTGGTGACTGGCCTATGCTTAAACCTGTACTAGTGGCACTCCACTAAAACACTTAAACCAGACCAAGTGGCACTCCAAGGCAACTTTGAAAGATAAAGACACAATTAAGTAGATGAACATCTTTCAGTACGCCCTACACGACGCAGTGGAGGAGTGTCTTAATGGCTATGAGAGATGGGCCAAAGAGGAGGCACAAAGAGTTATCAATTCAATTCAATTCAGTTTTATTTATACAGCGCCTAAAGATAATGTTAAACAAATTTCATTTTTCTGTGATGCAAAAAAATGTATGATCTGACCAGATTGTTCCTGATGTTGCCTCAGTGTATTTCAAACTCAACAAACTAGAGAAATCTGACCTGGGACAAGTCAATGAATTAACTAATCTGTTGCAGAAATGTAATACCTGAAGACTTTCATAACTGTGTCGGTGCAGTATATAGTCAAGTATTGACTGTTTCACTGCAGTTGCGTATGAGAACAAAGCACTTGCACAGTGTAGATCAGAGGAAGGGGGAAAGCCAGCTTGTTAAGTGTCATGTTATGAGATGCAGAGAAACAGCTTACTGGTGTTCCACATGACTGTTCTTCTTCACTGTCAGTTTCAATATGCTTAATTAAGGCCCACTTTTGGATTAAGCTTGCCTTTTACACATGATATATACTAATTTCTTTGCTTTGTTTAAATATTGATATTAGTACTCTACATTATACTCTCTATTATTGATTCAAATCAAAGTTTTTGAAGCTCTATGAAGTTTTGTTTATACCCATTATCAAACTTATCCTACAACATGTCTAAAAGGTCGTCAGTTTTTCATCAATGTATGGATAATTAGCAATGAAAACAAAAGCATACATGTACAATTAATCTTTAAACATCAAAAGATATCAATAAGGCAGATATGATGCTGATTGTCACATTTAAAATTTCACTGACACACTCCATGCAGAGAGAACAAAGGGCACCAAACCAACATGCAAGTAAGAAGGGGATGGTGAAGTGACAGAAGAGAGTGAAAGAGATGATATGTTGATATATATGTTCTCAATATTAATGTCAATTTATGTGTAAAGCACATCAGTCGTAAAAAATGTATCTTTATGCTAACCTCATCTGAACTCACTGTTACTTTGTACCACTCACATTGTGCCGTAGCTCTGGGTGTATGAACACTTTTGCACTAGAGTTACCATAGCATGGCACCTCCTGCAGATTTCACACTACTTCCACGTCAAACTAATTCGTACTAAAAGGCACACATGATAGGATTTAATCTCTGTATTTTTATAATGTATGTTTGTCATGTGTGTACCATATTGTGGAAGCTTAATGATACCTGAATTTGTGAGTCTGTAGTCTGTTCTGGTAGCTTTGCCAGTCTCTAAATCATGCAGAACAGTGTAGTGCCAATCCAGAACAGTCACAGTGTGAAACATGTTTATTTAGTCCAACATGCCTGTGGCTCCCTCTACTGGTGATGAGGTGTACATGACTCAGTTCAACATGCCCTCCACTGTGCATGAAGTTTAGCAAGATTGCACCCGGACCAGTGTGAGGTAATTGGCAGTTGTGTGAGCGGCTCGGCTGAGGGCGATGCTGCACCTGTGTCCCTCTGAGGTGTGCATGAGAGTCCCAGAGAAGCCTTCTCTGGTGTCCAATTCATTATTCCACCAGCTGAAAACACAAATAAACTCAAATAAGCCTGCTCAGACATTACAGCTTTCTCATTGACATCTGTGAGACATTACACCCGAATGCTTTTGCCTAGAGAAATCACAGTACTTGAAAAGCTTTTCCATTAAGTTTTAGTGTAGAATATGATAAAGTCAAATAAAACACATAAATAAGTAGTTAATAAGTAGTGCAAAATAAGTAGTTATGGTGGTTTGGAAAGGGGGAAGGGTGAGCTTGCTCTCTGGTCTTGTTTTATTGTCAAACATGATATCTAGCACCATATTAGTTATACCACTGTACCCATCTACATATATACAGCATTCCGCCTGATGTGTGTGGTGTTATACCCACCTACATATATACAGCATTCTGCCAGGTGTGTCTGTGGTGTTACACTCACCTACATATATACAGCATTCTGCCATGTGTGTCTGTGGTGTTACACTCACCTACATATATACAGCATTCTGCCAGGTGTGTCTGTTGTGTAACCTGCCCACATGGAGTCTGAGTGAGGTCCGCCCGGGATCCACAAGTAACCTTTGGTCTCACAGGGGTCCAGCAACAACTATACAGGAGAACACACACATACACAGACACACACACACACACACACACACAATATTCAGAATCCATTTATCTTCACCTTTAATTGAAAAAAAAGACAGGTGAAGGTGAATTTTTAGTGTGTACCTCATATTTGGCAGCTCTCACTGTCTTGCCATCGTAAGCGAAGAGACAGGAGTCCCGCCCAGCAACAGTGTGGAGCCATCCGGCGTGCCAGTCTCCTCTCGGACCAGTAGCCCGACACACCATCTTCCCATTTGGGGTCTTAACAGTCCCTGCATGGGCAGAACCCAACTCATGAACACACAAGGAATTAGCATGAATACAAAAATATAAACTCCCATGAACACATAGATACACACATGCATTTATCTGGTAGTGTGACAACCCAAAGAGCTTCGGCTTGGTCTTGAATGAGACCCACCATTAGAGACAAGATAACACTTTATTTAAGCATTAGGTATGCCAGAGACCTGAATGAGACCCACCATTACGTATGTGATACACCTGGGCCCAGTGCAGGCTGGGAGATCGGCACCGTTGCTTCAGGTTTTTAACCCAGGGCCCCACGCAGGTGCACACAGGCACGTTGTTGAAGGTGGCGCAGATGGCATTCTCTCCACAGGGGGTGCCACTGCAGCCGTCCACACACCTCCCGCCCTCACACACCTCGCTGTCCTCACACACACTGCTGCTAGAGCAGCGAGGTCCTGCGCACGACCCTGAGGGACTGAAGGATCTGCAGGGGGCGCTGTCGCACTGGTAGATCTCAGTGCGTTTGCCGCTCAACAGCAAGGAGCCGCCATCATCACACGACGCCTCGCACACCGTGGTGCCATTCTCCTGTCGGCACTGGGTGGCGCCATTCTTTGGCTCAGTGTAGCACACGGGCAGGGAGCTCCATTGACCATTGGAACACTGTACCGTCTCTGGGAACACCTTGTAGTTTCCAGAACATTTGAGCTGGATGCGCTGCTGGTCGGCGCTGTGATGTGGGCTCTGGCAGTGGTTATTGATCAGGTGATCAGCGCTGAGAGTACCACAACCATTGCCGACGTGAAGCTTGTGTGCATTGGCGAGAGCAGGGTCTGCGCTCACACCGTTTTGGACCTGTTTTAGGTATGTCCTCCAGGTTGAGACTGCCTCTGACTTCAGGGTGCTCATGGACCTGACAAAGTCGTCTAGTTTCTTTGTGTATGTGGCTGAGCAGGCGATCGGGTCGTGAAGGCGGGGCGAGGGGTCTTCGGGGTGTAGGAGTAACTCTCGCAGAGCCTCCAGTAGGTTGTCATCCTTGTCCAGTTCACTTCCTCTGAGCATGCTGTCAAACTGGAACAAGAGGTACATAAATGCCCCCGGTTTGTCGAGAATACTCTGAACATTTGTGACAAATCTGTCTTGAGATATCTGCGACGTAGTAAACAAATCGCCCTGATGTCTCAGGAAGGAGAGTTTGTCAATCGCATCCTGGTGGCGGAGTTTCGCCCAGTGAAATCGCTCTTGTGCCTTTGAGTACTTCGCTTGCTCCTGAACCCTAAAATAAACCGCTGTTATGTCTGGGACAGGGTCTATGTCAACAGAGCTGAGTTTATACTCCAGGGCTGAGTCGATGATTTCACTTGTGATTCGGTTCTCACAACTGTGGCCATAGAACATGGTCTCACATAGGCAGAACCCTAAAGAGGAATCTTCAGCTCCTCTACAGGTTCCATGCAGACACTGTAGCTCTGAGCAGCTACGGCTCTTCAAGATTTCCTCACTCTTCAAAACAACCGTGTTAATGTACGAGCCTGTTGGTATGAACATGAAGGTTGTGTCGCAGTTTTCAGTGATTGCGTCGCCAATCACCACATACTCTGATGAGGTGGAGACGGAGTGGGCGAAAGCCAGCTGCTTCTCTAAGTGGCTCGGGAAGACCTTTGTCATGTCCTCCAACACCACCGGACAAGTGTACTGCATTTTAGCCTGCAATTTCTTACGCGCCTCTGAATAGAGAGCTGTGTCCAGCTCGGCTTCACTGTCTAGGGGGATGAGGCGGACAGTCTGTCCCTTGGAGTTCAATGTGATGAAGCTTCCATGTGTAATGCTGTAATCAGAACTAGAGTCTTGGATGATGACAGTCCAAGTGAACCAGTTAAACTTGGCATCCAGGTGAGCTTTGATGTCTGTGGCCATTGACCTGGTCTCAGAGAACGGACGAGTCAGGATCTCCTCAACATCCTTCCTGACCCAGGCGGCGTATCTGTCCACACAGTCCATCAGGCTCCTCTGGATGAACTTTGAGAGCGAGATCAGATGCTCGGCAGCTGGCAGAGTCCGATGCGAGTTGGCACCGTCACTCTTCAGCTTGTCATAGACCACACTGACAAAGGAGCCTCGGATCATCAGAACCATGATGTAGGATGAGAACCGGTTTAACAGCCGCACGTCTCCCTCCGACTTATCCCACATCAGCTGCAGCAGACTCCCTCCTCCTGCTTCTCCTGCTCCGACAGGGCTGCTTTCAGTTATGTGTCTATGGAAGCTCATAACACTATCCTGCATTCCCCTGCTCTCACAGTAGGCAGTGAATCTCTCTGCTGCCCTGGTTTTCTCCTCAGGGGTCTCAGCAGTGGCTAGCCCAGCCACAAGGTGCTCCAGCTGGGTCCAGGCATTCAGCAGGAGGCCCTCTTCCACCGAGGGCCAGAGGTGCAGGCTGGGGAGGGGTCCTGTCTGGGCGGAAATGGCACCCAGCTCCCTACTGACCTGCCTGAATCGCCTCCTCATGTGAGTTACGTAAGGACTGCTCTTTGGCAGGAAGCCCAATGCGAAACGTACCAGCGAGCCAAATGAGTCGATGAAGGGGGCGAGTTTGGCCACCCCATCGAGAGCCTCCAGGCCATTCTTCAGGGAGTTTTGGTTGTGGGCATGAGTCAGAGTCCTCCCGATGTTGGCCAAGCCAGTCAGGCTCTCATGGGCATGTCTGAAACTGGAGCTGATCTTGCCCATCAGTGCTGCAGTGGCCTCGGCTTTAGCTGCATGGTCATCATCCGCATGGTCATCTGTTGACGCACCACTAGAGGGCAGCCGACACACCAGCATCAGCAGCATAGATACACTGATTCTCAGGGGGGGCATCATCAGTCCTGTCTGAAACACTGTAATCACAAGAATATGTTGACACTAACCGATTAATCAAAGCTTGAGCTAAATGAAAATAATTTTCCATTTTTATTACTGATATAGACATGCAAAAGTCCAGTGTTTGGATGGTTCCCCTTCCTCCTGCCTTACAGCATCATATCATGCTGACTGTACTGGGGGGAAACTCTGTGGGTAATGCATTTATAGGATAAGGAGAAATTAGTGGTTTGTATCCCATTTTCAGCCCACTTTAACAACTCTGAGATACACACACACACACACACACACACACACATTAAAGGCTGTCTGGGCCCTGTGTTGCACATCTGTGTATGGACCAATGGAGTAGCTGTCTGTGGGAACCTCTTGCATGAGTTTGAGTTTGGTCTCTGTCTTCAGCACTGATTTACAGTAATGTCTCCCCATATAGTCCAACCTAAGCAGAGAAGCGTTAAAGGCTTCTACAGTCATGGGATACTGATGGAGGCTTTGTGTTGGGGAGCAAACAGACCACTCTTTCCTCTTACGGTCTCTTCTCTCTCTATCTATCTCTCTCTCTCTCTCTCTCCCTTCTTATAGATAGGCCCTGTCGTATCCCATGTGTTCTTCTCATCATCACTAACAATGTTCTGAAGTATTATTTCAAATTCAGTGGACTTAGTGACTAGGAGAAGTGAAGGGTTAATGTTTTTTAGTGACTAAGAGAGGTGATGGGTTGATGTGTTTTACTAGGAGAGGTAAAGGGTTAGTGTGTTTTAGTGACTAGGAGAGGTGAAAGGTTAGTGTGTTTTACTAAGAGAATTGAAGGGTTAATGTGTTTTACTAGGAGAGGTAAAGTGTTAATGTGTTTTACTAGAAGAGGTGAAGGGTTAATGTGTTTTACTAGGAGAGGTGAAGGGTTAATGTGTTTTACTAGGAGAGGTGAAGGGTTAATGTGTTTTACTAGGAGAGGTGAAGGGTTAATGTGTTTTAGTAACTGGGAGAGGTGAAGGGTTAATGTGTTTTACTAGGAGAGGTGAAGGGTTAATGTGTTTTACTAGGAGAGGTGAAGGGTTAGTGTGTTTTACTAGGAGAGGTGAAGGGTTAATGTGTTTTACTAGGAGAGGTGAAGGGTTAATGTGTTTTACTAGGAGAGGTGAAGGGTTAATGTGTTTTAGTGACAAGGAGAGGTGAAGGGTTAGTGTGTTTTAGTGACTATGAGAGGTGAAAGGTTAATGTGTTTTAGTAACTGGGAGAGGTAAAGGGTTAATGTGTTTTACTAGGAGAGGTGAAGGGTTAATGTGTTTTACTAGGAGAGGTGAAGGGTTAATGTGTTTTACTAGGAGAGGTGAAGGGTTAGTGTGTTTTAGTGACTAGGAGAGGTGAAGGGTTAATGTGTTTTACTAAAAGAGGTGAAGGGTTAATGTGTTTTACTAGGAGAGGTGAAGGGTTAATGTGTTTTACTAGGAGAGGTGAAGGGTTAATGTGTTTTAGTAACTGGGAGAGGTGAAGGGTTAGTGTGTTTTACAAGGAGAGGTGAAGGGTTAATGTGTTTTAGTGACAAGGAGAGGTGAAGGGTTAGTGTGTTTTAGTGACTATGAGAGGTGAAAGGTTAATGTGTTTTAGTAACTAGGAGAGGTAAAGGGTTAATGTGTTTTACTAGGAGAGGTGAAGGGTTAATGTGTTTTACCAGGAGAGGTGAAGGGTTAGTGTGTTTTAGTGACTAGGAGAGGTGAAGGGTTAATGTGTTTTACTAGGAGAGGTGAAGGGTTAATGTGTTTTAGTGACAAGGAGAGGTGAAGGGTTAATGTGTTTTACTAAGAGAGGTGAAGGGTTAGTGTGTTTTAGTGACTAGGAGAGGTGAAGGGTTAATGTGTTTTACTAGGAGAGGTGAAGGGTTAATGTGTTTTAGTGACAAGGAGAGGTGAAGGGTTAATGTGTTTTACTAAGAGAGGTGAAGGGTTAATGTGTTTTAGTAACTGGGAGAGGTGAAGGGTTAATGTGTTTTACTAGGAGAGGTGAAGGGTTAATGTGTTTTACTAAGAGAGGTGAAGGGTTAATGTGTTTTAGTAACTGGGAGAGGTGAAGGGTTAATGTGTTTTACTAGGAGAGGTGAAGGGTTAGTGTGTTTTAGTGACTAGGAGAGGTGAAGGGTTAATGTGTTTTACTAGGAGAGGTGAAGGGTTAGTGTGTTTTAGTGACTAGGAGAGGTGAAGGGTTAATGTGTTTTACTAGAAGAGGTGAAGGGTTAATGATTTTTACTAGGAGAGGTGAAGGGTTAGTGTGTTTTAGTGACTAGGAGAGGTGAAGGGTTAATGTGTTTTACTAGGAGAGGTGAAGGGTTAATGTGTTTTACTAGGAGAGGTGAAGGGTTAATGTGTTTTACTAGGAGAGGTGAAGGGTTAGTGTGTTTTAGTGACTAGGAGAGGTAAAGGGTTAATGTGTTTTAGTGACAAGGAGAGGTGAAGGGTTAGTGTGTTTTAGTGACTAGGAGAGGTAAAGGGTTAATGTGTTTTACTAGGAGAGGTGAAGGGTTAGTGTCTTTTACTAGGAGAGGTGAAGGGTTAATGTGTTTTAGTAACTGGGAGAGGTGAAGGGTTAATGTGTTTTACTAAGAGAGGTGAAGGGTTAGTGTGCTTTACAAGGAGAGGTGAAGGGTTAATGTGTTTTAGTGACTAGGAGATGTAAAGGGTTAATGTGTTTTACCAGGAGAGGTGAAGGGTTAATGTGTTTTACTAGGAGAGGTGAAGGGTTAGTGTGTTTTACTAGGAGAGGTGAAGTGTTAATGTGTTGTAGTGACTAGGAGAGGTGAAGGGTTAATGTGTTTTACTAGGAGAGGTGAAGGGTGTTTTAGTGACTAGGAGAGGTAAAGGGTTAATGTGTTTTACTAGGAGAGGTGAAGGGTTAATGTGTTTTACAAGGAGAGGTGAAGGGTTAATGTGTTTTACTAGGAGAGGTAAAGGGTTAATGTGTTTTACTGATTAGCCAAGGTAAACAGCATTCCTGTCTGAGAAACAAATTTTGTTTTTGATCTAGCCAACTACACACACACACACACACACACACACACACACATACACACACACACACATTGAACAGCCCATGTGCCAAGAGTACCAGAACCCAGGCCTCTGAAAGCACATAATGCCCCCAACAACCATTCACTCTCTCGCTGTCCATATTCCCTCAAACTGAAGACAGATGGTCCACACCCAAACATACAAGAAGTTAATATTCAAGCACTGAACTAAAGCTGCCGTCATTTAACAAGCTGCACTGTACTTGCTGAAGCACATAGTTGCATGTTTGTAATAACAATCATAGTTGCACATGTTTATAATTATAAACAAATTAAACACACAGTAACATGCAGAACAGACATTGTTGCTAAATGCATCAACATCAAGATATTCCCTGGAAACTTTAAACTTTTTTTATGTCTCCCAAAGCTAACTTGTCTTACCTCAGTCAGAGCAGGAGTAAGAGACTGCAGGGCATAACACACAGAGAAGTGAAGTTACCTCCTGTTATGGGCGGTTATATATGTGTGTTTGGAGGAGTGGGGTAGTGACATAGAGAAGTGAAGCTACCTTGTGTTCTTCCAGAGGTTGTGTGTGGGTGTTTGGAGGAGTTGGACCCAGGGAGGGACATGTTGTGTGTGTTGTGTCTCGTCATCTGGTATGGTAAATATGTGTGTCTGACTGAGGGAGGAAAATGTGTGTGTGTGCACATGTTATCTTTTGAAAAGCGGGAAGTCATGTCACCATTGAGCCTGAAAATAGTCAATTCCCGTATACTGACTGCATAATTTCTGTGCTGACACACTGGGGTCACTAGGGACTCTCTGCTATAACACATCACACTTTCATGCAGACATAGCATATTGCCTCATATATACTGTTGCAGCAATGTTACTTATGTAGAGTAGTAGAGTACAGTAGAGTTACTTTATTGATCCCAAAGGAAATGGAATGTGATGTTACAATGTTAATAAAACTATATTGAATGCAGTGTGATGCACATTATGTTCAGTCCCAGTTCAAGGTTGAGCATGAATTTAAATTTGATATTGATTGTGATTGAAGATTTTAAGATTTTGGTTTGTGTTTGGATTTTAAACCTGTCTAGTTTCTCTCTGCCCACATGTGGACTATGGCCTCTGATTTTCAGATAACATTCCTGGATTAAATCTCAAACCATTGTGGTCACTGCAGTGCCATGGAAATGCACTATTGGAGTCTTGAGTGCAATGGGATTCAGTCTGTAACCACTGTGACGGACATGCCACTAACATGCTGCCTTTAGTTGCTTAATGGTGAGGTGGAACTTTCACACACTTGGCACTGAGCCATCAGGCCCACATGAGTCTAGTTGTAGTTTGCTGTCCACACTGCTTCTATGAGAGGCTGCTGCTTGCTGTGGAGACACACACACACTTTTCTCAGGAAGGTTGCGGAATCCTGCATTTATCACATCAGCTCTCCCTACCTCTTTACTCTTACTCTCAGTCAGGCAGTGTGTGTGTGTGTGTGTGTATCTGTGTGTGTGTGTGTGTGTGTGTGTGTGTGTATCTGTGTGTGTGTGTGTGTGTGTGTATCTGTGTGTGTGTGTGTGTGTGTATCTGTGTGTGTGTGTGTGTGTGTGTGTGTATCTGTGTGTGTGTGTGTGTGTGTTTGTGTGTGTGTGTGTGTGTGTGTGTGTGTGTATGTGTATCTGTGTGTGTGTGTGTGTGTGTGTGTATCTGTGTGTGTGTGTGTGTGTGTATCTGTGTGTGTGTGTGTGTATCTGTGTGTGTGTGTGTGTGTGTGTGTGTGTGTGTGTGTGTGTGTGTGTGTGTGTGTGTGTGTGTGTTTGTGTGTGTGTGTGTGTGTGCGTAAATGTGAAACATTTCCATGTGTTATGCAACCCACCATTAGATCAGAAACAAATTTTTAAATTCACCAGTAATGAGGTTAAAGGCAATGTTTCTCTTCATTCGGCTGTGCTATATTCACGGTATAGAAGGGAGGGGGTTACTGCTTAACTACTAAAGGAGAAATCCAGTGTGAATCAAGCCCTGTTGTTTGAGGTCACTGAGTGCAATCAGTAGAAAAAGGAACAAGGAAATTTGATGCAACATAGACTGAACAGCAAACCAGCAGCTAACACTAACTGAATGGGGCATAGGTAACTGAAACAGAAAGTGTGTGAGTGATTAGCTGCCAGCTCACTATTTGGTCTATGCTGTATCAAATTTTTTTGTTCTTACTTTCTACCAACAGCACTTGGTGACCCAAGGACCCATATCAGAACGACATGTGTATATATATATGAAAATGACAACAAATGGTTTTTTCAAACTTTTCAAACTGGCAGCTAACGCTAACAGATATGGGCATAAGTAAACAAACTTTTTATGCCCTCATAAGTAAACAAACTTTTTATGCCCTCAGCAGTTAACGTTGGCTTCTGTTTCACTATTTGGTCCTATGTTCCAAGAAATGGCTCTCATGTTGTTCTCATACCTACCGACAGCACTTGGCAACATGACAAACTAATAACACATGACATATAACAGACCAAAACCCTAACACATTTCAGTGTTTCCAATGGATCTGGAAATTACTTGTGGTAGGCCTACCTAACCCCCACCCCACCCCAACCCCACGTGGTGAAATATTTCATGATTCTTTCTTTGCTGTTTCATGATGTCCATTCAAAGCTACAAGCAGGTAGCGTAATTTTCAGCCTCAATAGGGCGCATTTGTAGTGTTTACCATTGATTGCTTATAATGCTGTTCTATGTGCTAGAGGACCACAGAGACCCTAGAAGTACCCTAGCAGTAGCAAATGGTTTTGCTATGCAGGAACATCTAGAAATGAACCATAGCTGGCCATAGCTGTTGACTCAAGTTTGGTCAGACCAACTACATGGCCCGATCCTTGTAGAGAGTCACCTACACATACTGTAGCAGTAGTAGGTGTTATAGTCTGTCTTTGTTAGAGGTGCAGTTTGTTCCTGTTTCTTGACAAGGCAGTGATCTTCTATGACCCACAAGTTTATGTTACTTCCTAAATGTTTTTGCCCTTTAGACCTTTAGATCTTCCTGGCATGTTAATGAAGCTGAAGGGAACTCACTGGGCACAAGCCACAAGTGTAATCACTTTGGGATTCAGAAGGAGAGGAGAGACTGACACACTATAGCAGCTTTTGCTACAGCATTACACAAGTAGGCTATTGTTTTTGCTTTAGGGATTTAAATTCTTAAATTCTTTAAATTCTTTTCCAAAACCAAATGTTTTGACAACCATTTAGCTAGAAAACTTTGATATTTGTGAATATATCATTGCATTTCTCTATGCTGTGACCTTATTCAGTGAAATCATGGCAGGTAAATATAATAACATGTGTATAATAATAATATTTTTAGGTTTTTCAACAGCTTTAGGTGCTCCACTTCGCGTTGTGTCTAAACTCTTCCTTTAGCCATAAAATCTGTATAAAACACAGGACTGTTTCACTCATTTCTTTGACTAAAACTCTTCAGCAAATCTGTGAGGGCAATAGTCAAATTAGAAGTGATCATACTTTTGCTTGATGTTTACTCGGGTGAACTTTCCCCTGTGTAATTACTATGTGTGTTATACGGAAATAATCAATGGTCTTTAAACGGCATTGCAATCTAGAGCCTACAGGGAAACATGTTCCTCTCTAACTGCCAAGGGAATCCAACTGTATTCCCCACAAACAGAATGTGAATATTTTTTCATGTGATGTCACTTCTAATGCATAAAAAGTAAATGTAGGAAACAGAAGTGGAGGCAGAACCACAGCTGTTGAGACCGTAACCATGGAAATCACTTTCTGGTTGCTCTATCTGTGTACTGTGCCTTTGTGGGTAAGCCCCCTTCCCAAATAATTCTGTGTGTATTACACATAGTTAATAATATTGTGTGCATTACACATAGTTAATAATTTTGTGTGTATTACACATAGCTAATAATATTGTGTGCATTACACATAGTTAATAATTTTGTGTGTATTACACATAGTTCATAATTTTGTGAGTATTGCACATAGTTAATGATTGTGTGTGTATTACACATAGTTGTAGGTAGTTGTGCCTTGAAATGAAAGCTACATCAATAAAAATATGAACTGTAATGAGATATGGGTTGTCTATGAACTGTGATGAGATATGGGTTTTCACTTCAAATTCATGGATGACTATGAAATATCCATGCAGTTCCTCAAGACACTAAATATTTTATGTTATATATTTTTCAGTATTATCTGTTTTAGTTATAAGATTTGCAGCATCTGCAGTGTAATACTCTGAGAATCCTACATGTCACAAAAAGAACTTTCAGTATTCTTGTGTCACTGTCCTTGTGTTTATTGATATAAAATCTCTTTGCAGTGTGAGTGCTCCAGAACCGCAGCTGTTATTAAAAGTGGAATGACACTAACAAGCACAGCATTACCAGAACGTGAGTTTTACAGTTTCTGTCAGTAGCACAGCAGGTGCGGAACCATCTAATAACCTATAAGAATGAGAGGGCAGCAAATGAACATACTAGTTATGCATGAACAACTTGGTTGGTCAGTTCATAGGCTAAATAGGCTATAGAAAAGAATGCAGGATAATTGACTTTATTCCTGATTGTAAAGTGGCCACACAATGTAGGCCTTATAGAAAAGAAATGCTGGAGTGGACCAAAGACAATAACAGCAATAATTATGATTACATACAGAGAGACAGCAATGAAACAATGAAAAATGGTAGAAAATGGCCCAACATATGCCTGATTCTGCACTTTAACATGTTAGTAAAAATTGGTCCACCGCTTGTTAATACTCTTGTTGTGTGTCAGTCTAGGGGGTTCACACACCGTAACAAAGGAGAGAGAGATGGAGAACCTCTCCCAATACAAAGATGGAAAAAAATATGAATTTAAAGTATGTACTAAGAAAAAACGTATAAAAATAGTAGAAAGCAGAAAAATGTAAAGCGATGGCTTAATTAACAAGTAGCAATAAGTTTAAGAATTACATACATGAGACAGCAATGGAGCAGAGACCAGTATCACTGGACCAGATATTGGTCTCACAGTGACACACAGTCTCATCTCTGTCTCCTGGGACAAAACACTCTTTCACTCTCTACAGTGTTTTGGGGGGAGGGTTAAGCACAGGATTTCAGTTTCTGGGGGTTACAAGTAAGTTTTCTACAGATTCAAATTCATCTGATTAACAGCAAATGTTTAGGAATATACCAAGTATGTTTGGAACAGTGTTCCAAACAAATTGCATTCCCACTGTTAGTTTATCTTACTTTAAAAATATTTCTTTCAAAAGAACAGTATTCAGGTTTTTGGGTGCTCTGCTTCTCTATTCTTAGCACCATATCAGATATCACTGGCAAATTTCATTGTTTTTAGTAATTTATGTAATATTATTAATGTATCTACAAAAATTACAGACTTTGCAAAAATTACAAAAATATAGACTTTGACAATGTCTAAACAAATTTTCAAGCCCTTTATTTTGATGGTAATGATGCTGAAAGCTGTGTGCCACATGCTGTTTCAAATCAGAGGCCCAAATCCTTACATTCTCTCCTGCTCCATGTGACTCATCCATCTCTCTGTTTCTGTCTGGGTTTCCCCTGTCCTTCAGCTCCCCCCAGTGTTGCTCAGGTAACTGTGGTAAACCGCTCTGAGACTCACCTGGAGCTGCAGTGGACCAAAGTCAACAACAACAATAATTATGATTACATACTAAGAGACAGCAATAAAACAGAGATCAACATCACTGGATCAGATGCAGGGACCACAGTGACACACACAGTCTCTTCTCTCTCTCCTGGGACAAAATACTACTTCACTCTCTACACTGTGTTTGAGGGAGTGAGAAGCACAGGATTTATGTACTCAGCGGTCACAAGTAAGTTCAGAAGGTTGGAAAATAATGACATACTTTAGCAAAATTAGCAAAAATAAATAAACAAATAAACACCAAGCTATAACTGCACCTTAAAATTCCCAATTGTTCTGACCATGTCACCCATTCATATGTAATGTAGTTGTTTTATATGTCCTGGTATGAAAATTGAACCTTAAAATAAAATCCTTTTCTGATTTCTATTGTTCATCACAGTTCCTGCTACAGTGAGGAGCTTGAGTTGTAGCAGTGGAGATAGTTCTGTAAGTCTGAAGTGGGAGGAACCATTTGGTGTGTGGACTGAAGCAGAGGTGAATGTGAGTGGGAAAGGTTCTCACTTAGTATCAGGAACAGAACTGAAGGTGACTGGACTTCAGCCTGCTCAGACCTACAGCATCAGTGTCACAACACTCTCTGGAGACATGAGGAGTTCTCCTGTGTGGACCAGCTGTCAAACTGATTCAAGTAGGAATTATGCTAGCTATAATAACTACATATTTTCTCATTCAGTTTGTTTTTGGTCATGCAATTGTATGTTAGCCTTGAAAGTGAAAAAGAAAATGAAATTGGACATGCTTTTAATGAATGATGAAAATAAAGTATGTAAAAAAATAAGCTTTACCCATCTGATCATCACCTCTCCTGTGTCCCTCCTTCTCTTCTGCCCTCAGCGGTGATCTGGGTTCCAGTGCTGGTCATCATATTGCTGGGCCTCCTGGCAGCAGTGGGGGTGTTTGTGTTACGAAGAAAGACCAAGTTGTTCAGGTTACTATCAAATAATAATAATAATAATAATAACAATAACAATAATAATAATAATTTTACAAGAAAACTTTAAAAATGTCCTGGGAGGATCAGATCATGCCCATTTTAACTCCAACTTAGACTGTTGTGACTGTGATTATCTGATTTAGATTTTGATTTCATTCTGTGACTGAACTCTGTGTGATGATGCTTTGCCTTAAAGGAGACCATCTAAAGTTGAAGAGAATCACATATATGAAACTCCTGATGAGATTCACACATATGTGAACACCATGAATTGCGGAGTTCTTCAGCCTTCAAGTCAGCCACAGAAAGGAACTAATCCACAATCACAGCATATCTATGAAACCTTCATTTGTCCAAATGCACCAGGGTAATGTTTCAGAGATGCTGAATTTGCGTCTATCTCTCTGGTCTCTGGTCCATCTCTGGTCTCTGGTCCATCTCTGGTCTTCTGGTCCATCTCTGGTCCATCTCTGGTCTCTGGTCCTTTCTCTCTGGTCTTCTGGTCCATTATCACAAGGGGATGCTAGGGATGCTTCAGTTTCCTGCAAGTTAAATAAAGGATCTATCTCTCTCTCTCTCTCTCTCTCTCTCTCTCTCTCTCTCTCTCTCTCTCTCTCTTTCTCTATTTACACATCATTCCTGCAGTGGACTCATAATAAGGTTTGGGGAAATAAAAGTGTCTGGAAAATTGCATTGAAGAACATGTGGTATCTTTTGGTAACCTTTGTGGTAACGAAGGAACAGAAACATGGTTTAAGCTGCCAGTATATATCGCATGTATTCAAACGGTAGAACAACAATCGAAACATATTCATTGCTGAGAAGTGTTCAAGCTTGATATGACCAAATACTTGTAATCAAATGAATAGTCTATTCAGTCACAATCTATTTATTTCTATTTATTATCTTAAATGTCAATGTTGAGATATTCAGCTGGATAGGGCATGGGAGACCTGGACAGGTCTTATGGGCAACACAGGCTGTACAAATTTGACTGCTGGTGGTCATTTCCTGTAATTAGACTGGAGACTTTACAGGCAACAACCTCTGTATCAATACTATCCCAAGGATTAAGTTGGGCAGTGGGATTCAGTCCCCAATATGCAGAACAGCAGTGTCCATCCTGTAGAAAGGTTTGGTGTTAATCTGCAGATCAAGGAGTTTTGATTTTGTTCCTCCTAGTAACCCAATCAGGTGGTTAATGGGAAGACCTTGACCTTGGCCAATTGGCTATGGACACTGACAGTATGTGTTCTTAAGTCTTAATTAATGCCATGTCACATCCAGACTGAATCATAAAAAATAAATAGAATAAATGTTTATCTGACTATATTTCATATGTAATCATTTACATTTTAACAGCATGTGGGATTTTGTGAGTTTATGGATGAATTAAATGCATAAATAAGTTTACTTTCTATTTAAGTCATTATTCTGCAGATGTGGTAGGTCTATGTCCTGAATCTTACCAACTCACATCTTAAGTCATCCTGGGTAAGACTATATTACAGAGGCCTACATCATGTACCTACATCATTGAACTGAACATGAATAGATATTAGGAAACACGTGATACAGTACTATGCAAATAATAATTTCCTATTACATGTGTACTAAGAGTTTGTAAGCACATAATATCCAATTAAGGACATGCTATCACACTGTGGTAGACAGTTTGTTACACTGTAATTCCTGAGGTATAGATCCAGTGTAACAAGGGCACAGTAATACAAAGTGTCAAGGAACGAGTGCCACTATTAACACGACACTCATGCTACTGGATACTGTTAGATCTCTGGATGATGGCAAATATCAGATGTGCAATGAGTGATGTTTATTGACCAAGAAAATATTTCCTATGACTCACATGTCAGTGTTACTTCACAAACGTTTACCTAACGTTTACCTAGCATCAGCCTTCTGCCCTGCAGGCCTTGTAGCTTCCCGGAATGGTAATGAAGCTGTTGTTATGAGTAACTCACTGGGCACAAGCATATTGTAACACTTTGGGATTCAGTACGAGAGGAGAGACTGACACACCATACCAACACAACTTTAAATTCTTTTCTAAAATGGATTGTTTGTGACCTTAATTATGATTGGCTTTATGACTGACTGCACCATAAAGTTACACTTGATGCATTTGCACACTGGCAACCATTCAGTCGGAGAAAACACATTTCACTGATGGAAATATATCACTACATTTCACTGTCATATCACTGCATATACCACAAATATACAATGTATCACTGCATATACCACATATATACTATGTATCACTGCATATACCACATATATACTATATATCACTGCATATGCCACATATATACTATATATTACTGCATATGCCACATATATACTATATATCACTGCATATACCACATATATACTATGTATCACTGCATATACCACATATATACTATATATCACTGCATATGCCACATATATACTATATATTACTGCATATGGCACATATATACTATGTATCACTGCATATACCACATATATACTATATATCCCTGCTGTGACATTGTTCAGTGAAATCATGGCAGGTAAATGTGATAACCATTTTTCGGTTTTTCAACAGCTTTAGGTGATCCAGTTCGCATTGTACCTAAACTCTTCCTTTCACTGTGAAATCTGCCTAAACCACGGGCCTCTTGAAAATTCTGGCCTAAAAATCATCAGCAAATCTGTGAAGGCAGAAGTCGAATTTGACCCAATGAACATAACACCAACTTAATACTTAACGTTGTTGCATTTTTGCAGACGGTGAGAGTCACATTATAACCGCCAATGATGCTGTGTGTGAGTTATGTTAATGTGTTAGTGTTTGAGTCTTGTGTTTTATGTTGCAAATTTGCAAAAAATAATAATAGTTTGATAATAATAATAATAATAATAAACATTAAAAAACTATTTGAGTAATTGATGAAAAAATGGAAGATTGGTGATCATGACAGCAGGTCATCTCTCTTGTATGGGACAGCTGCTGAGGGGGGTCAGGAGAAGAGATAATTGGCCACATATGGACATTAGAGGTAAGACTAACTTACACACGTAGCTTAGTTTGCTGTTAACTTCTGTATAGTCCTTTGGGTTGGGGAAGTGATCATAATTTAGCTTGAAATTCAGGTCAACTTTCCACTGTGTAATTACAATGCGTGTTATAAGGACATAATCAATCATCTTTACATGGCAGCGCAATCCAGATCCTGCATATAAAACTATATTGTGGTTAATATTAACCGATGACACAAACGTTTTATCATGAGCCAGAGGAAGACAACATTGAAACACTCCTCTAGTAAGGGTCTTCCATCATGGGAATTCTAAGCATTTCTGATTTCATCTTCTGAATAAAAAGTAAACAGGAGAAGGAGAAGTGTGGACAGGACCACAGCTCTTGAGACCGTAACCATGGAAATCACTTTCTGGTTGCTCTATCTGTGTGCTACGCTGCTGTGGGTAAGCCACCTTCCCAAATACTTTTGTGTGTATTACACATAGTTAATAATTTTGTGTGTATTATACATAGTTAATAACTGTGAGTGTATTACACATAGTTAATAATTGAGTGTGTAATATACATAGCTAATAATTGCATGTGTATAATACATAGTTAATAACTGAGTGTATTCCACATAGTTAATAATTTTGTGTGTATTATACATAGTTAATAACTATGTGTATATTACACATATTTAATAATTGTGTGTATATTACACATAGTTAATGATTGTGTGCGTATTACACATAAATGTAGGCAGTTGTGCCTTGAAATGAAAGCTACATCAATAAAAATATGAACTGTAATGAGATATGGGTCACTTCAAATGAATGGATGACTATGAAATATCCATACAGTTACTCAAGACACTGAATATTTTGTATTATGATACATTTATATTTTACTGTAATATGGGTTTTTTCTGTAATATGGCTTTCATTTCCAGCCTGAGCTCATTGCTGATACGTTACACAGAGAACATTGCATACCCCATCAAACGGGGGTATGCTTTGAGGAACAGTCCACCAGAGGTTCATGGGGGGATGCTGAAGGCAATATTTAGATAGAGCCATATGTGTCGCTGCAGTCTGTAGCATGGTCAGGCTGGATATCCAACTCATCCAAGTCGACCACGTCCGTGGCAGAAGTAGAGCGGTAGGCTTGAGTCATAGATGGGTAAGCTAAGTGGAAAATACATCACTTAACTCATCGCTGATCCTGCTGCACAACAACACATTGAGTATTTTTGCATGTGGGATCTTGTAGTGTTATTTACAATTGACTAGCATTAGCTCCTCTAAATAAAGCTCCATAGACAGACTTGTGTTTTGTGGAAGAAAGTTAGAGCAGTGGTTACGTCATTTAACAGTCAGGTGCGTGACCTGTGACCATGTTTATTTTTATTTGTTATTATTGTTATTATTATTATTATTATTATTATTAGAATAAAAGTGTCTGCTAAATACCAGTCAACTTTACTTAATCTTTATGTCAGAAGGCTTCTATAATGCATTGTAAATAATTACATCTGTCCATTAGTGCACCAGAGCAGCCTAGTTCTTAGCAGCAGTCATGCTCTCTGAACTTTTATGGTGCTGGTCTTTTAGCGCACATGAATATGGCCGACTTGGATGGGGTGAAGTTGGATATCCAACCTGACTGTGCTACAGACTGCAGAGAGACATTCTTATTACATATGGCTCTGCCTAAATATTGGCCTCAATATCGCCACCTGGTGGACTGCTGCTCAAAACATATATTTGAAGCATCTGCAGTGTAATACTCTGAGAAAGAACTGTCGTTATTCTTGTGTCACTGTCCTTGTGTTGTTTATTGATATAAAATCTCTATAAAATCTGCAGTGTGAGTGCTTCAGAACCACAGGTGTTACTAAAAGTGGAATGACACTAACAAGCACCACATTCCCAGCACGTGAGTTTTACAGATCCTCTCAGTAACACAGCAGGTGCAGAGCCATGTAATGTGAGAATGAGAACACAAAGTTCACAAAGCAGTACTGCATGAACTTGCCTGTAGGCTACCGAGACAAATGCAGGACAACTGACTTTATTGCTGATTGTAAAGTTTGAGTGTGGTTCAATAAATTGGTTGTGTTCCCACAGTAAAATATTGCACCCTAACACTGATGAATTCAGTTGAGCTTTTGTTACTCTTTTGTTACTTAACACAGATAGATAGATAGATAGATAGATAGATAGATAGATAGATAGATAGATAGATAGATAGATAGATAGATAGATAGATAGATAGGGTAGAAATGCTCAGTGGCGGTTGGCAATATAAAAAATATAATATATAACAAAAATATTGGCAATGCCCAAAACAATATAATTTAAGCATAACTCACTAATTGGATTGGAGTATTGCTCTATACAGTGGATCCCAGTTCCCCCCTTGGCATTGTGTTGCATTTGCAACCCAGAGGTCAACTTTTCCCCGCACCCCCTCCCCTTTGCCCTTGTCACACACAGCTTCTGTGCACGGCACCTTCTCAGCAAGCAAGGACACTTGCAGTTAGGGGGCACCAATGTGGCAATTGCCCCCATAGTGATATGATAGATTTTCTGGTTTTTTTTTCATAAGCGCTCGTGCCGCCCCCTACGAAATAGCGCCCCGGGCGGCTGACCTGTTCGCCTGTGCATAAAACCGCTACTGGGAATACTGAGAGTGAGACGCTGTGTGTAGTTTGGGTAGGGATAATGAGAGTTAGACACTGTCTGTAGTTTGGGTAGGGATAATGAGAGTTAGACGCTGTCTGTAGTTTGGGTAGGGATAATGAGAGTTAGACGCTGTCTGTAGTTTGGGTAGGGATAATGAGAGTTAGACGCTGTCTGTAGTTTGGGTAGGGATAATGAGAGTTAGACGCTGCCTGTAGTTTGGGTAGGGATAATGAGAGTGAGACGCTGTCTGTAGTTTGGGTAGGGATAATGAGAGTTAGACGCTGTCTGTAGTTTGGGTAGGGATAATGAGAGTGAGACGCTGTCTGTAGTTGGTGGTGGGTTGATGATCCACTATATGCTTTATGTCATGATCTATAGCTGCACACTGTATCTCTCCTTCACCACATCTAATGACACAAGCAGATTTCACATTTAGTCAGGCATACAGGAAACCATGGGGATATTTGCCCAAATTCAAAAACTAATTCTGCAGTTTTGTCTTGTTGTGACCATCCATCTCTCTCTGTTTCCTCTTCAGCTCCCCCTGATGTTACTCAGGTAAATGTGGTAAACCACTCTGAGACTCACCTGGAGCTGGAGTGGGACAAAGTCAACAACAACAATAATTATGATTACATACTGAGAGACAGCAATAAAACAGAGATCAGCATCACTGGATCAGATGCAGGGACCACAGTGACACACACAGTCTCTTCTCTCTCTCCTGGGACAAAATACTCCTTGACTCTCTTGACTGTGTTTGAGGGAGTGAGAAGCACAGGATTTCCATTTTCGGGGGTTACAGGTGAGTTGGCCCCTGATTCAAATTCATTTGAAGGACAAATTTCATAGCCCTGTTGTTCGAGGTCGATGAGTCAGTCTGCCGGAAAAAGAACCAGAAAATTTGATACAACATAGACTGAATAACAAACCAGCAGCTAACATCACCTGAATGGGGAGTAGGAAGCTTAAAGTAAAAGTAAGTGCCCCATTCAGTTAGCTGCTAGTCTATATTGTATAAAATTATCTTGTTGCTTTTCCTCCCACAGCATTGACGTCAAACAACAGACACAAATTTGTTGAAGCAATTTGTGAATTAGCAGCAAGACTTTTCTCAACTTAAACATTCTCTTCACTTTGTTTAAATAATGTTTTCACATTGCTGTTGTGTAGATTCCTCCTAAATTTCTCACACTGCTTGTGGCCATCCATCTCTCTGTGTTTCTGTCTGTCTTTCCTGTTTCCTTCAGCTCCCCCTGTTACCTGCATCTGTATCAGTTTATGTTGATGATGTCACATACCATCAAGCAGATGACTACTCACAACATAGGAGTCCCTGGTTATAAATTATACTAAAAGTAATGTCATGGTGTTGACTTGTGCCTTCAGTATGGCCTGCTAGCAGATATCATATGTTTCAAGAATGTTACTCATCCACATCCTAGTCTTTGTATGGTACTAATCATGCTCAATAGTAATATGAACCAACCTGACTGGTTACACAGAAACTGCACTACACCTGGAAGTAGTAATGTTACATTTGAAGCGAGGCTTTGAGGTTTGTGTCGAACAAAAAGGACGTGCTGGATGAGGATTGTGTTTTTTTTTTTTTTAAATACTGAATTTCTACTCCCAGGTTACACTAAGCACTGTAGCCTACGTCTTACACTGTATCTCATTACCAATGCACTTCAACAGCACTATCAACTTTTTGCTCATTTGATAATACTGCCCAACTTTGTGTGACACGTGAGAAATCAATTGGGCCAAAAAATGTGTCCATCCCAAATATTTTGAGAATGGGCTTCTCAGTTATCCTTATCATACCATTTGGTCATAAATTTTTCAATCTTGCCTACATCTTGAGAAGCCACACTGAACAGTAAAGAGAAAAAAGGCAGTAGAATATCAAACTGAATACCCATAATCCTTGGAGGCAACTCTCTGTCATGGAAGTGTGACTCCAACTGACCAATAAAACACCTTGACATTAGGTTGTTTACTTAATTTCCTCCATCTTTGAGGATTAAGAAAAATGCTTTTGAATGAGTGAATATCACAGTTCCTGGAACTGACCGCTGTAAGTGTTTCTACTGAAAAATATGCTGTTGAGGAATGCCAAAAATATGTAGGATATGGTCATCACCCGTGGGTTTTTAGAAGATTACTTAAGTATAACTACTGAACAAAATACCTCGCATGATGTTACCTAATTGTAGTAATGTCAAGCTAGTCAATAGAAGCCTATGTTATCAACAGTTGTCTCTATGGTTTATATTGTCATAATTTCATCGCTGCCAACATATCAAAACCTTGATGGTGTGAAAATTTTGAAAGGTTTTCACATATTGTAGCATTCAATAATCTGTCACAATATTACTTCACTATTTAATGGGCAGACTAGAGTGATTATTGCTTGCAGCCAGAATGGTAAGCTCTGCATATTTTTCATGCAGTGTGTGGGTGTGTATCATGGGACAGGCATTGAAAATGAAATGCTCTAGCTTCAATGTCTGAATTAAAGAAAAAATACTTAACCCTAACCTTACCCTGTGGCTACCGATGTATAAAACCATATAAATGTACTAATATATAAAACCATGCAACCAATACTTCAGTTGAAATATTCTACTACAAATTGGTTATGGAAGCTTAAAATAAAATCCTTTTCTGATTTCTATTGTTCATCACAGTTCCTGCTACAGTGAGGAGCTTGAGTTGTAGCAGTGGAGATAGTTCTGTAAGTCTGAAGTGGGAGGAACCATTTGGTGTGTGGACTGAAGCAGAGGTGAATGTGAGTGGGAAAGGTTCTCACTTAGTATCAGGAACAGAACTGAAGGTGACTGGACTTCAGCCTGCTCAGACCTACAGCATCAGTGTCACAACACTCTCTGGAGACATGAGGAGTTCTCCTGTGTGGACCAGCTGTCAAACTGATTCAAGTAGGAATTATGCTAGCTATAATAACTACATATTTAGCTATTTTCTCATTCAGTTTGTTTTTGGTCATGCAATTGTATGTTAGCCTTGAAAGTGAAAAAGAAAATGAAATTTGACATGTTTTTAATGAATGATGAAAATAAAGTATGTAAAAAAATAAGCTTTACCCATCTGATCACCTCTCCTGTGTCCCTCCTTCTCTTCTGCCCTCAGCGGTGATCTGGGTTCCAGTGCTGGTCATCATACTGCTGGGCCTCCTGGCAGCAGTGGGGGTGTTTGTGTTACGAAGAAAGACCAAGTTGTTCAGGTTACTATCAAATAATAATAATAATAATAATAATAAACCCAGAAAGACCAAATTTCTTAGGTTACAGTTGGGTTACTGTTCTACAAGAAAAACAAAAATATCTTGGGAGAATCATATTATAATAATTTTAAATAGGAGAATGTAATTGTTTATTTCCAGCTTCCAGAGTGCAGTAATAATGATTTAATGTGACTGACTTCACAGACTGGTACAAGAGCCCATATATGAGACTCCTGTTGAGATACACACATATGTGAACACCATCAGTCTGGGAAGTCTTCAGTCAACTATGCCTGCCATAGAAATGAACTAATCCACAATCATAGAATATCTATGACCCTTCCATATGCCCAAAAGCACCAGGGTAATGTTTTAATATCATACATGTTTATTTATTGTCCAGTGATTGCACCACAGTCCCAGAAAGTCATAGGAATCTATCTTTCTTTTTATACTCTGTACACTTCAAACTTCTATGGTAATCATTTTATCCTAATTGTTAATTTTATTGTCTTTATTGTCTCTATTGTTTTTACTTTCTTTCATCTACTGTACTTTGCTTTTATTTTTCTACAGCACATTGAAATTCCTTTGTGTGTGAAATGCGCTATATAAATAAACTTTCCCCGTCTTGCCCCCCAGACAGCACATAATTTTACTCAAGATATCACTCTTGAATTCCACCATGATATGAGCATGATGACAAAGATAGTGTCTCTCTTGTAAGAGTGATAAATAGTGTTACATATGTATACATATAATGTAACAGAAAAATGTGCTTCAGCTTCAGCATGGGTCACTATAGGAAAGGTGTGAAACTTAAAACTGACCAGTGGCAAACTTGTGGACGGAGGAAGGTCATCCTGCATCATTTAGCAAAATGCATTGAGTAGCAGCCACGAACATTGTGGAGCTCACCAGTACGGCCAAACTATCAGAGGGCCATGTCTGACCATGATGCAAAATTCAGATTCCAGTGAAAACATTTGAAGTAAGTCATGACTGACTAACCCCTCTGATTCATAAAGTTAATTATTCTATTAGCAGAGGTTCGTTAGTTTCTCCAGTGTTAGGAAAGTAAGGAAAAACAAGTCAGATCACAGCCCTGTTGTTTCACATTGGCAGGTGCTGTTGGCTGTTGCTGTTAATGACCAGCTCCTTCCCAAATTTGGGAACTATAACCCTGACTCTTGTGAATAAACCAAGAAATGTGTCCCATGTGAAATATGCAATCATCTCAATTTATTCAGATTCATAGCCTATACACAATGACTTGCCAGGCATTCTCAAGTCTACCTGAGCTGAGTATTCAGCTTGTGAACAACAAAACCCCCCACGCTAGAAAATGACTGTAAATGCCTATGTGCCTGTAACCTATTTTAGCTGATGTGCACGTGCTACAAGCCTAAAGTTAATTGATGGCTACATGTTTGACCTCATATTCATGAAAAAATGCTAGGAAATATGTCCATTAATGCAGTTAGGACAAACTAAATATGGCATTTAATTTTTATGGCCAACTCACATCTCAATCTTTTTGGCTTGATTTGCACTGAAGGAAACTATGCAGAGATGCAGGTATAATTTATATACTCTAACCTCTGTTTCTTAACTCACCTGCATCGTCACACAGGTCAGTTTCCCGCTGTATTAGGTTACTTCATTGTACATTAAACTCTGCAGGCTGTATGTTGACCCAGTCCTCATAATTATTTTGATGGTTTGTCATTTGTTGAGGAAGAGTTTGTGAACTATTGTTCAAAGAGTGGGTGTGTGATGGACTCGTAGCTCCAGAATGTACTAAGAAATGTAACTGTCACAGAACAGAGTGAGTCGAACCCAAAAGCGTCACGTAAGAACAGTTTATTTAGGATAAAGGGTAAGGGAGTGTGTGGATGCTCTTCGAATGCAGAGTTGGGTAACCGGGGCTGGAGAGCAGAGCGGAGGTCGTAGACAGGCAGGGGTCAATACCAGGACTGGAGAGCAGAGCGGAGGTCGTGGACAGGCAGAGGTCGAAACCAGGGACAGGAGAGCAGAGCGGAGGTCGAGTTGGTCCGGGGTCGTCAGCGGGTAGGCAATCAATCGGGAGACGGAAGACAGAGAACAAAGACAGGCAGGGAAACAGGACGGAGACACGGGAGCAGGCAGATGACAGAAACACAGGAACTTCAGGAACAGATACAGGAGTCAGGGTCTTTAAATGCTTGCCTTGCGTGAGTAGCAGTAGGTTCGCAGACGGTCTGACAGAGAACACTGGGAGGGAAGGGATTAAATACACAGCAGGACAACAAACAACGAGCAACAGGTGGAGACGTGATTAAGTGAACGGGGAGCATGAATGAGTGGGAGGGGCAAGTGATCGGGGAGTTACTGAGTGAAACTGACAGGGAGGCATGACAGTAACGTAGCCTGCTATACATTGAAAGTTATTTTTCTCACAAACTGTTCAACACAGCAACAAGTGCCTGAGTCATTGGAAAGGTCAGACAGCGCAGTTTCACCAGATATGCAGATGGTATCTGTTCCTCCTGCACCCTAGAGGTCACTGTCTCTGTCTTGTGTTGGCTGCGCTGATTGTGTTACAAGTGCGGCTTGGGGCGGAAATTGGTCCTGGTTCCATTTATGTCTGAGTGGCAGCCTGATATCTCTCTCACTTTGGGTTTGGGGTCTCCACGCCAGCCTGCCTTGTTCTACTCTTTTGGACTTATTGTTTGATTCCCTGTTTACGTTCTTTTAGATCCTTATTTCATCCTGTTTTCACTTAAATAGATTATTATTTGTAAATAAATCACCCCTAGACTATACGAGCCTGTTGACCTGTGTCCTGCATGTTACTCTCGAAGTTCCAGTTTGTAACAGTATCTGTGTGACAAGAACTCTGCAAACAAATTAACCGAGATGAACAGATGTTAATTTGTGTGCGCTTAGGGGAATCTGGCAGGAGTTAGGGCAGACTTGTTTTTTTTTGCGTGAGAGATTGGAGGTGTGGCTCACGCTCATTGCACGAGTATTGGCAGCCCTGCAGGAGTCAGAGGGGAACTTGTTTGGTAACTCCAGCTGACCAAATAGAGAACTACAAATTCAACTGTCAAGTGAGGAGGAAGTGCGGTCTTCGCTAGTTGATGTCATAGTTTTTAAGTGAATCAGGAAAACGATGAAAAGGACAGGACAGACACCTCAATTCTGATTGGCCAACTGAAAAGCCTAGTCAGTCTCTGTGCAAACTCCTGGCTTCAAGGTCAGATTTTCTCTCCAGAGAAAAAGCCTTGCACTGGGTGTATTGCTTGACAATTGTTTATGCATTTACTCTTTTGGCACTGTGAATAAAGAAGCCCATGTCAGCGACCAACTTTTAGCTGAGTGTCGTTGATTTCTTTTGAGAGCATTAGCTGAAAAGAGGTGTCAACACAGGAAATTGTGGATATGTATCTACCACACTTGTTACACTTGTTATTGTTCATCTAGCATGCCCTCTACCCACTAGTGATGGCCACACAGGAAGGTCTATGAGACGTGGCATATGGCTTCCTGTCCAGATAGTGTGACATAAGAGATAAAGGCTAGATTCATATTTTCTGTCTTATTTAAGTGTCTTATCCACTTTTTCTTGACCTGGAAGGAAAACACAAATAGGTCCAAGACAGATGAGACTCATCATTCATACAGACTTAGTGCTTCTCATTGTCTGTTCAGTATTTATTTTCTGGATTGTACATGTCAACAGAAAATACATGGTGTCTGATTTATAGGCAGAGAGATCAGCAAGAGGATTGGAAACAGTGCTTATAAATCAGCTACAGCAAGTTTTATATTCAGAACTAAGTTTGGGTTGGCAGAATGAATGAATCAATTGACACTCAGGTGTAGGTGGTAGTCTACTGTTCTAGTCACAGTATGTATTTTAGTTTTAGTCACACGCCATTTTTTCCTTTTGTAAAACTTTCAACTCAAAACAAACTTTGTATGTAATGTTTTATTCAACATTAACAAATTTGCTAAAATACAGATTTAAAGATTGATACGTCATAGATGAGATTACATCATTGTGTAAACTATGTTGAAACCAGTTTGTCAGGCAAAGAGTCATTCATTCTGCCTTTGATCTAAGATATCTATATGTGTAATATGCTATGTGTAGAATGTAACGGTATGTATGATATATTATTATATTGCATCTGTTCCTTGAGTAAAACTACTTTACTATTACACACTACTACTGTGAGAGACACTGCTTACCTTTGGCAATGTTCTGTATGTATGTTAGGAACTTTTGAATTCATCTGCAACCATGGAACAGACCAAGGTCACTATTAGTAAAAATTTATAGTTCAGTTCACAATATTAGAGAAACACAGGAGCAAATACCAATGAATTTATGCTGACTTTTTGATATTTTTGTGTTGTGAAAACAGTCAGTTATTAAATAGACTTTAATAATATTCCAGCTCCACACTTAAGCAAAAATCTTTGTCCATTGTTTATAGATGACAGTATTACATTTATGAACAAAGAATATCATATACAATAGCGCATTTATAAACATGTTACAAATGTGAGTATTACCATGCAAGAAAACTGCAATACATGTCAAATTATCACAAATAATCACCACTAACAGGAACAGTATACATGTACTCCACCTCTTCATCTAACCCCATAGGATTTTATCAATATCAATCCCATTGTCAATTTTGCTTATCTGTCTAGATCTTTATCAATTGTCTTATCAATTCCTTACTTTTAAAAAATAGCCTAGAAATCTAGACGCAGCCTTACATAGTTATAATAGCTATAATAGTTTTGCTCAGCGGGTATGTCTAGCCACACACCATTGGGGCCTTAGTAGGTCTTCCATTGGTCTTACACAGGCTTGGTAAGACCAATCACAACGCTCTATCTTTGTCAAATCAACTAAGTGGCCAAGGAATAGCAGACATTTGAATTGGCTTTGGCATCAACTTAGGAAGAGTTAGACTTGAGCTTTTCTTTGAATGTAGAAAAAGCTGAAAAAATGTTTTGTCATTCGTTTCAAACAAGGACATATTTGCTGTTTTGCTGATGTTGTTCTGATTGGTCGTAGCATTATCCAGTTTGAAAGACAATCACTGATTCCAACCCCTTAGATTGAGTCCTTTCTATCTGTCGTAGTCAGACAATACATTTTGCTGTTCTAGTCTGGCTTGTCAGGTTAGTTTAGAAGGTATTCTACACAGGTTTTCAGTATCAGCACATAGGCTTATAATATAGCCGAGGAAAACCATTAGAACTGTTATCTTTTTCAGTTCTGTATTCAGAATGACCCATTGACCATGGTCTTGAAAAACATGGCGACACTGGTAAGAGAAACTGGTAATGTCAGAGGGATACAATTCCATTGAACTGAAGGATTTGATTCTCAGTTCTACCCTACTCACTCACTCACTCTCTCACTCACTCCACTCACTCCAGTCCTTCACCCCACTCACTCTCTCCCTCACTCCACTCACTCCAGTCCTTCACCCCACTCACTCACTCTCTCCCTCACTCCACTCACTCCAGTCCTTCACCCCACTCACTCACTCTCTCCCTCACTCCACTCACTCCAGTCCTTCACCCCACTCACTCACTCACTCACTCACTCCACTCACTCCAGTCCTTCACCCCACTCACTCACTCACTCACTCACTCCACTCACTCCAGTCCTTCACCCCACTCACTCACTCACTCACTCACTCACTCTAGTCCTTCACCCCACTCACTCACTCACTCACTCACTCACTCCAATCCTTCATCCCACTCCCTCACTCCAATTCTCTCCATCTCCACCCCCACTCACTCACTCAACCATCTCAATCACTCCATTCTACATGAGATATCAAAAGGAACTCTTTAACACAAAGAGATAGCATAAAAAACACTATGTACTAAAGCCAGATCCCATAGGTGATATTACTGATCGGACTGCTCTTCTGCACGGATCTTAGTAGGATAAGTGTAAACTCAAACCATCAAGGTGGCATTTGATGTTCATAAGATATCAGAGATATCAGAGATACTTGCTAAATGCCCTCAGGCTTTGAATGTGGTTCTCAGGATTACACCAGGGCCAGAGCTCCTAGAGCTTCAGAGCTCTAGTTAAACTGGCTCCTTCTGCAGTGGCCTTATGGAGGCTGGCGTTCACCCAGTTAGTCTTGGAAATAAACCATTAAATGGTGTCCTTGAACTGCTTCTACCCTTACAGCGCCATCTCTGACTCTCACCAGTATTGCCTGACTCCCCTCATTTCCTCAGTGGCGCCATCTCTGACTCTCACCAGAGACAACAACTCACAAAGGGACCAGGGTATCTATAACAATGTCCAGATAAACTAGCAAGCTTGCTAGTTAGCATACAAAGTTACCCTGTTTCATTAATGTCCAACTAATGTCCAATTAACTGTCCAAAATATTACGCTCATTTTTAAGACTTGTGAAGCACATCCATTATGACTGAAGTTGAGCATTGAAAGGAACTAATTAGCATTTCTCTCCATCTCCATTGACCAAAACTGACTTCGCAGACACTGACTTTGACTGATTGAGCCACATTGCATCATAAAAGCTGTGAGGTAAAAACGTTATAAAACCTTGAAACTGCAACAACATGAAACATTTGATTCACACCGCCAAAACTCCTGTGTAAAACTGTCTGATCTTGTCGTGAAGTATTGGTCTGAATTGGCCTGTACACAACCAGGATGACACAGTTACACAGTTTGAGCAATTATTGCATTTTTTTAAGGCTCCTTTGATGTCAGTCTCATTTGATCTGCACAGATAGTTTGTTTAGGGAGTAAGGCACACACATGATGTTGTAACATGGCAAATTAACTTAACCCAGATGAAACTGCAGATGTGTGTATTTGCCCTGACATGAACTATGGACTGAAACTACGTGTCATTGTTTGAGTGTATGTGTGTGTGTGTGTAAGGTGGGGGGTTGCTGGGATATTGAGATTCCGTAGGAGCGAGTAGGCATCTCTTTTTAGGAATACAAATGCCCTTATAGCGTGATTACATTATCTGAATGATAGAGTATATATTTTTAAACCCATGAGTATTTGAACAACTGTGAGAGACCTTTTGCAATATTTTTTTGTGTGTTAGGAACTTGTGAATTCCTCTGCAACCATGGAACAGACCAACAAGTCCTAACATCACAAATGCACTACTAGTACACTAATAAACTACCCAGACAGCACACATACGTCCAGCCACCGCTGGGCCAATGCAGAAGGATTCCATTGTGCAGATGTCTCAGGGAGATTGTTTGCTTATTGTCATAACGTCTATACAACATTGGCAATTCACTGAAAATAACTGGGCCAACATTTAAACAATGAACCAAAATGGCATCGCTCCCGCGCTCTTTCGTAACTCCTACCCCCACCTCCCTTCGACCTTTATTTATGTAGGTCAGACTCCTTATTTCATATTATAATTAAGACACAAGTAGATTCAAGTCAAGAAACTTTATAGTCAGAGGCAGCCAAAAAATATTTCACTTTGACATTACATCTGGGTGCAGCACCGATTTTCTGCCCATCTAGCCTGGCCATGCCTTCCTAGCACTTCTGCTTGATTATCATCTCCCTACAGTGCCAGTCTGGATTTAATCCCATTGAGCTCGTTGTCTCAGGAGGCATTTTAACCTGTCCAATCAGTGAACAGAGGAAGGTGTTGTGAATGCAGAGCTAGAATGCTATCAGTTTTCAGTATTCAGATTCAGTGTTTTTAAACACCTCAAGCAAACAATCAAATCTAACTTATCTATATGTAGATTTTATTTATTTATCTATTTATTCTATTTTCTTTTTATCTATATCTATTTATTTTGTCCTCCAAATTTTATTTGCCTTTTCTCATCTTTTTATTCCTCAATTTTTAACAATGCTATTTTACTCTATAAATCTAATGATACTCTCCTTCAGTCTGTTTTGAACATTTCTTTCTAAAGCACATTGAGCTGCCCTGCACATGAAATGTGCTATATCAATAAATCTTGCTTTGCCTTGCCTAAATGTTGGAGCAATATCTTCTTAACCTTTTTTTGTGCAGATAGGCTACATATTTAAATCTTCACTTCTTTTCCATGGTCATTTCTGTAAAATTTCAACATTTTGTTGAGAGAGAGAGAAGGCTTTGTGGCGAAAGGTTTGTTTTTATGTGTCACAATAGACTGTTCCTAAGACCATTCATCAAGGGACAAGGCAATCCCAGCAGTACGACTGAAATATGCACTTGAAAATGTGTGTAAAGGGGACTGAAAGGGTCACGAATGTGTGCAAGCTTTGTTGTAAATAGAACATGTCATGCTGCAATGCTGGGGCCATGATGGAGTGGTGGCGACATCTCTGATTTGCAATCAGTTGTTTTGGGTTCAATTCCTAATTTCTGCCTTCTGGGTCATGTTAAGATTAGATCAGATTAGATTAGATTCAACTTTATTGTCATTACACATGTATAAATACAGGTAACGAAATGCAGTTTGGCTTCTAATCAGAAGTGCAAAGAGCAGCAAGTGCAGTATATACAGTATGCAGTATGTACAGTTAAAGAGCAAATTATATACAGATAAGAGTAGTAATAATAAATAGGCAGAAGAACAATATACATGTAAGGTGAAGAGATAGTAAGGGTAATATACAGATGTGCTATATAGATTCAATATAAGGGCAATATACAGATGTGCTATAGAAATAGTTATGTAGAAGAGACGCTGAGCCTCGCGTGGTGCACGCGCCGCCATCTTGTGAGCATGTAAGTGTTAAGTGTAAAATACCCCTTAATTCTTTTCTAAATAATTTGTCTTGTTTATGTATGGCGTGCTGAACACCGACGGGGTTACCAATTTGGGCTATATGGGTAACTCACTTGTGTAACCCACCTTTGCAGCATTTCAGGTGAAAGTATGCATGAAATCAGGGCCATTTCTATGGTAATGAAGCAAAAAGACACTTAGAAATTCATAATACACGTATAGACCAACAAAAGAAGACCAAGTATGTTGATTGATGGTGCACAGAGATTTAGGCTTGTAAAAATGGCTTCCAATTTTGTTTTTACCAAAAACAGTTCCTCCTAGCTTACTAGATTCAACTTGTGTCAGTATGTCTCATATAAATACCAAAAGAAGAAGGCCCAAGGTATTAACATGTAAGAGTGGTTGAGACTTCATTGTGATATAAGACAAGACAGGCAGATGAAAACAGCACAGAAATGAAAAAGTTCTATTTTCCGGGGTCCTCTGCCCATGGAGCCATGTACTAACCCCATGTACTAGCACGCCCAGGAAGCCCCTGCTCATGTGGCCTAGAATGAACGCTCACAGCTCATATTTGCAGAATTCCAGAATTTTCAATTTCTTTAAAATTGTGCTCCACATTCCCGAAAACTTAGAAGCTCCTATATGTTTCAATGAAGGCTTTTACAGAGCGAAAATGTGATTTTCCTCAATGGGTGGAATAGGTCTACTTTTGTTGAGAGTACACTGATATAGTTTTGTGTCAGGCCCCTATGCATAAGTCTTACAGAAGCTGACTCTTAATTCATGAATGCAGACACCAAATTTCCCTCATGTGATCAAAAGAGGGCACTTATACAAACACTATCACATATAATAGAGCCTTTATGAACATGTTATAAATGTGAGTCTATTACTAAATGAGAAAACTGCAATACACGTCACAAAAGAGCACAACTAGGAACAGTACTCAAAAGGTAGCATTAATTCATGAGATAAACTTCACACAAAAAGTTTTTGCCTCACACATTAAACTTAAAACATTCATTGATTCATTGGCATGCAACAACTGAGACACATCATGCATATATACAGATCACCATCTCAATCAGTTCACTCCTCTCTCACCCCACCCCCACTCACTCACTCCACCTCTTCTCTCTCTCACCCCACATACTCACTCACTCACTCAATTGCTCCACTCCAAACATATTATTTGTAATGTCAATATCATGAGATTTAATATAGAATCTTGAATGTTGTTATACATTATATAATATGATGAGTGGTTTATAAATATAGGCTCCCTGAACCCCAGCAAATCTGAGAAGCTTCTTTTAACTTATCAGATTAGTTTGATTTTCTCAGAAGTGCCTTTAAGTCCATGATGCATAGATGGTGGTCAGGTCTGGGACAATGATGGGGTTGTCACCCTGGCCGAGGAGAGACAATGTCATCCTGGATGCTTCTCCCACACTTTGGTCCATAGAACATTTTAGCACACTGGCAGATATCCCCACCCAAAGCCTTTCCATTTCTACAGTGTCCACTCTGGGATGGGCACAGCTCTTTAGTGCCCGATCTGGGATGGGCACAGCTCCTCAGTGCAGGGCTGCAGATGGTAGCTGAGGGCACACTGCATGTACACCCAATGAGAAGGACCTACTTCCAGTTTCTTGACAAAATCAGCGGGAGGCTTGTCGCATTCCCTTCACAACGGTGACAGTCCAGTCGCACCAGTTGTACTTTGTGTCCAGATATTCCTTCTGCGCTGTGTCAGACACATCTGTCTGCATGGAGATGTAGCTTGATACCCCTGACATGAAGGACTCAAGGCAGTTGAGCTGAGCTGAGAGCTGAGAGCTGGTCTCCTTTGCCCTGGCTGCTGCCCCCCTGGTGTCAGTCAGGGTGTAGTAGTACACCTTCATCTGCAGACCCAGCACCATCAGGGAACTCAGGTAATAGTAGTGGCCCAGCAGTTAGAAGTTGTTGGCAGAAGCGTCGTACACCATATTGAGCCTCTCTGATGTGATGTATTTGCACATATTCACCACGCTGGAGTCCATGGTGTCCATTCGCCACGCTGGTAAATCTTCATGCCAGTTTTGACTTTTCCACAATTGTCTTAGCTGTGGGAACCTTCTCCATAAAGTCACTGAAGACTTTTGAGGACGTCTTGATCTTCATCTCATCAGCGCCACACTTACTGCCAAAGTGTGTCAACACATGATCCATTCGGTTAGCCAGACTTGGACCTTCGGCCAAGGCGGAGTCCATTTTGCTGATCATCTCTCTGATGGCCTTTAGAGTCAAGTCTTGAAGAAAAAAAGTTGAGGAGTGGCGTGGTGGAGAAAGTGCTGGCAGTGAACTTGGACAAGCCAGAGAAGGTGTTTAGAACCTTGATAGCATATCTGTTAGGGTTGCTTGAGAGTAGCTCACTGTTGCCTGTCAGCACTGCCTGTAGGGAAGAGAGAATGGAGGATGGACTAGCACCCTCTGGTGGAGTGGAGCAAGGAGGGACTGCAGGAGCTGCATGGTGAACCACTTGAAACACATTTAGGGGGAGGGAAAGTAAAAGTAAGTAAGCCAGGAAATGCAAGTTTATCAGCCTTTTTCAGAGTTCATTAGCATGTATTTTTGTTTGTTTTTTGAAGAATTAGTGCAAATGTCTTCAGATGTGTGTCCTAAGGTAAGGACCAAATCTATATTGTTTTCACCTGAGGTTGTGCTAAAAGAGCATTTATATCTTTCCAAATTGATAAGCAATTTAACCCACAGTAGGAAAGCTTCATAAATCACCCCTACGAACAGTTTCCCATTTTATGCCCCCTTGGCATAGTGTTGTGCCAAGGGGGCATAAACTACTGACCCCTCTATCCTGTGGAGAGCCATCCATTCATGCATTCATATCTTTCAAAAATGATAAGTAACTTATAAGTAAGTAACCCACATTCTCAGCTTTAGGTAACACAATATGCACAATAAATCAGTTTACAGTCAGTGCTGATTTGTGATTTTTGATTCCTGTAAACTGCACTTTAATTAACACATTGTGCCCATGCATCTCTGATTTTTGCAGTAAAGCCTTTTGGTTGAAAACCAGCACCTTAGAGAATCACTACTGATAAGGTACGCAGAAAGCATACGCTCCCTGCTACGTCATGACAGACCAATTAGGCTAGCGATTCATAAAAAGACTACAAAGTCTACAAATACACGTGCTGTTCACAGAGAAATTTGTAAGATTGTGATTAAAAGACTCCCATGTCTGAACATAAGAACAGAAGGCAGGCACCTGTTTTCTTCAAGTGAATAATTTTTTAAAACACTGACTGGGACAAGATGAACTGAAGCAACGTGCAGCAGAAGTCTAACTGACTGACTGACACCACTCTGCTTTATGTGGGACCAGCACTAATACAAAGGCCTCCTCCACTTCACATCATGTCATCACTAATAAGGCCATAAATAATAATGTACTCTTACCATTGGAGCAGGAACTGCTCATGTCTTTTGGTACAACAGCCTGCAGGTACTGAAAATTTGTGGTTTGACATCTATGTCAGTTCATGTATGGAAATGTTAACACTGTGTTAAGTGAGATTTGCACTTTTTTAGCAGTGAATTCAATTTTTTTAATTCTGACTTGACATGACAAAATAGGCTTTAAGCTTTTTGTCCATATCAATAATGTCTTACATAGAATTTAAGATGTCCATCAACTTCAGGCAATTTTACTCTGTAGTTTTTGTGTAATCCTGCAAATGGCTTCTGCATGTTAGCATGTCTCCAATAAAATGCCACATGGAGATGCACTCAAACTTACTAATTATACTTTAACAATAATGTTCTTATCTCTTCTGAGTTCTTATTTTAACATGCATTTTCATTTAAATGTCTAATATTCATTAAATTTAGCACACAAATTGGATGTGTATTAATATCTGTTTACAGGTGCACTGCCAGGGGAGGAAAATCTAGGATGATCCTAAGGACCTGACTGGAAAGAGGTACAGGAGCCTCCGCTCCCACACCACCAGACTCGCCAACAGCTTCACCCACCGGGCTGTGAGACTGCTGAACTCTTTCCCTTCCCCACTCCCAGCCCCAGCCAGCAGAGGCACCAGGATGGGGCTAACTAGCCAGCTTGCTAGTTTATCTGGATGTTGTTATGGAACCCTGGTCCCCTTGTGAGTTGTTGCATTAGTGTGAACGCTCCAGTTTTTACACAGAACGTCTCAGACGGCTGAGAATTTTGCAGCGAATTTTGCAGCGAATCTTGGATTTGAACTGGCCTTAACACTGTATACCCCAATTGTTTTTTTAAATACAAAACATAATTCTATAATCTACAAACATAAGTGTGCTAATCTGATAAATAAACTGGATTTGCATTTGACCAATGTGTCATGCAAGCCTGGGAGTAACTCCAACATAGACAAAGGAGCAGTGAGCCAGACTATAGATAGATAGATAGACAGACAGACAGATAGATATAGGAAGGAAACCTGCTTCTCTGATTCATATGTATGCAACCGATCCTTCCCCTCTCAAGATTACTGGAGCTTTAGCTGACTAGCACAGCAAAAGATCCTTGCCTTTGCCTCTCTTACGGACACATACAGTGGGTTAAAGATGTAATGTTTAGTCTTTCTTTTTCTTTACCATGCCTGACATATATAGTTGAGTAATCTTTTGGTCTTGAGATGATTCTTCCCTTTCTTTTATTCCTCTCTCCTGCATATGGGAATGTGAGGTAGGGAACTGAGAAACGGTCCCATTTTATTTTGCATGTAATGAATAAATAGGCAATAAAAAGACCCATGGTAAAGGGGAAAAGGTCTTCGGCTGAACACAAAGCCAGTATGTTTAAACTATTATGCTTTGCCACAAGTCAGCCTGATCCACACGTCAGGACTACACTCAGCATTTGTAGTTCAAAGGACCAGAGGTTTTGTTTTTCACTACATAAACAAAGCCTGCATACTGCTCTTTTCTGGAGCTGTGATATCACAGAGACAGAGAATAGTCATCTTTTGTTATTATCAACATTTTATAATCATTTTCAAAAAAAAAAAAAAAAAAAACCACATCACATTCAATAACGCCAATAATGACTTATCATTATTTAACAATAAACATTTTGATTTGGTTTGATGTGGACCATAATTCTTCAGTGCAAAAATAAAAGCCTTAGGACTAAATCCAGGCACATACAGTATGTCTACATTACAAAACTCATCAACATTTCCATAACTTTAATCAGATCTCCCAAAATGTACACACTGTCCCCCAAGATTTCATGACCAGGTACGGTCCTGTTACCAACAATGTCATGTCACCTTTATAGCTGGAACACAGCTGTTAACATGTGATGGCTTTTTCATGCAACATTCTTACTGTTGCCATGAAAACTACTGATATTAGTAACAAGACATTGTTGTCATAAACATTAAGAGAGATATCAAACAATGACCATACATTTGTCACATGTGACCAGGTTATGCCTGTCTGTACATGGTGAGTTTATAGTGTTACCAAACACACACAAGAATAAGTATCTGAAGGAACAAACAAACAAGATAACAATCAAAAAAAGATCAGCAAAGGTTCCTTCAAGCGTTCCCATGGAAAAAATCACAACATAAATATGATTAAATAAGACTTCTGATGCGTTTACATAGGCATCTTAATGAGGCCAAGAGACACTGCAAGGACTAGGGTACACAGTTCCTAAATAAATAGCATTGCGTTCATCAACAGCAATAAGCCCACCTTAGAAACACACATACACACACAATAGCAGTGCGGTTAGTCAGATAAATTCTAAATCTCATCTCATCTCATCTATCTTACTCCAATTTCCTATGTTCTCTCCCTCACTCACTCACTCACTCACACACACCTATGAAAAGTCTATGGCTATGATGGCGACGCTTGCAAGCAGATGTGTTGATTTATGTGAAATAAATTAATACAAACAAGGACGGCAGCAGCGACTTGGGCAGCATCTATCCTGAGTACCCAGGCAGCATCAGTTCCTGTGCACTTATGAAACTTACTCAGTCAAGTCTGCAAAAGTTTGGTCAGGCATGGGGGCTCTGTTTCTGTGCACTTTTGGCAGGTGGGTGTTTGGGGGGGGGGGTGTAATCAGTCACAAGATTGGTCAGGTATGGGGGGGGGGGCTTGGGGGGTGTCATCAGTTACAAGACTGGTCAGATATGGGGGGGGTCAGTTTTTGTATGCCTATCAGAGTCTATCAGGTCTAGATAGGTCCTAGATTATGGGGTTTTGGACATTTCAACAACTCACACCTGCACTCCGATTACACAATGCTGTCAACTATAGTGTGTATGTGTGTGTGTGTGTCCCTGCTTGATGACAAGCAGGGTGCAGGTATAGTTCACCCAACACACACGCAACGCAATGGGCGTCTAGTGCTGAGATCACCACTGTGTACCACCTAGCTTTGCTCAAACTGGTAAGCACTCAGCGATCTCTCTCAACCAATCAATCACACTGAGCCACAACACACACACACACACACACACACACAGGTTAGGGGTTAACAGATACAGAAGGGTGTGTAGACTGGGACAGCCTGCACAGGTGCACGCACTCAGGACAGATTGTGTATGTGTGTGTGAGTGTGTGTGTGTGTAAGAGAGAAAGTAAAATGTTTAGAAGATTTGTTGTTCAAACAGGATCTTCTCAAAGCCATGTGGGGCTGTGTGGTAAAAATCACTAAACTGGCAGTCCAAGATGGCGCTGTCATCAACTGCAAGAGACACAAAACAAACAAACAAAAGTCTGTTAAACACAAACATACGTACAACTATCAGCACTCAAACATCAATCAGACTATACACTGAATAACCCGTCAACCAATAATCCTTGCCTTAACCGTCAAGAAAATACGCACCACAACACTGCCCTCTTGTGGCAAAGGTTTTAATTACTACTTGTACCAACCAGGATTAGATAAAAAGGTACTAGCAAAGTCCTGCTAGTATTTTGATATCTGGACTTAGTCTTCAATATAACTACAGCCCTTTATTTATGCCACAGAGACACAGCAGAGCCAAGACACACTAGAAGCTTAGGCCATGTTTACAGATCAGAGATCTCATTTTTGAATGTACTAGTGTACTACCTAGCACAAACAATGTTTTCTAAAAAACTTGTAGCCCAGTTACCTCTGTGGTAGATCATATTGAATTGGCGATGATGATGAAGATCAGGCCCCTGCAGTTAGTAGAGACCTTTTTTTTGTTTCATTTAACGTATCTTTAGTATTGCTTGTCCAAACAACACCAAACTTGGCAATGTACTAAGTGTGGAACAGACAAAGTCACAGATGTTCCTTGCATTTACAGATGGCCCAGACTGGCGGATGTTTTCAAAATAACCCTTTGGATGGTGACTTCTTGGAGGTTTATGAAAATAACTGGTCCAATTTAAACTTAGAAATAAGACATAACCATCAACAAATGCACTAGTGCATCTGACATAACAAAGATGGTATACAGACTTTGTTGGGAGTGTATGTCTAGGCCATTCACATAATCACACTGAGCTTCTGTGATTGAAAAAAAACAACTCCCTAAATATACTGAGAAAAATGGCCATCTTCATCAACTACACTATACTTGTCATCTCAGAGATTTCATCAAAACATTTTGTTGGCCTGTGGAAATTAAATTTACCAACTACCATTACTAAATCGTCACCTGCCTGCTTGCTGAAAGGTTTTGACTAGAAAGCACTGACGGATGTCCACTGATAAATGTTGCACCTTTCAAAGACATGCCATATGCACATTTTCTACTCCAATGACATGTTGCTGTCCCCAGGAATGCATGCCCTCATAGCTTCTAGTATCACACTTGTAACGTAGCCAAACAAGAGTCATTTTAATGGAGGCCCAGATGGATTTATTCAAAAGTTGTCTCTCTGGAAAATCTTGTCGCGTTTTGCTTTGAAGTTGTGCATTGACTGCTTGACTTTGACCTAATGTTTGCCAACAATTTACAATAAAACAGTAGGTAATCAGGCTACTGAAAATGCTGTCAAGTCACACTCATGATTGATCATTGGTGAACCTGTATGGTATTTTAAATAAGAATAACTGAACTGCATTATATGCATGGAAAAACAAATAGCCCCATTCAATTCTTCAGCAGCTCTGACACACGGAGATGTGCTCCAGTTTACCTTTTCCTTGCACCCTCGCCTGATTGCCACACCAGATGCACTACACATTATGTGCTTCCAGTAAATGAACTTTGATAATTTGGTGTGAATGCTACCGCTAACAATGACCAGTTTAGCTAAGTTGACTTGAGCAGACAATGTGACGTTTTTGTACTGATTCCAGTACGGCATACCCCCAATGCAGTCACTGTCACTCTGATAATCTACCAACTCTGACGCAGGTTCTGCTAGCACATATATTATATATTTTGTAATTATATGCAGTTAAAACACGTACATCAAAATATTTAGCACAAATGAGAAACTCATATTTGAGTTGAGCAATGAAGAATTTACTACCACATCAAATCACACTTGTTACCTTAATTTTGGCTGACTACATTTTACTACCTGCTCTAGACACCTTCCCCTTAGCTGCAGTCTCCACCCAAATATTCTTAATCTCATGTAACCTGTCCTAATGCAACCTGTGGAGGGAGTGAGCGGTCCATTTCAGGCCTCCAGACTAGGTCACCTTTGACACAACGAAAACACTGTTTAACTGTGTGTGTGCGATAGCTTGCAGTCTCACCATAAACAACGGGGTACACAGTCCCTCTGATGCCCGTGGCTGGACACTGCATGTCCTTCCCATTGAGGTAAAGTTTCAGCTCCACGTGGTCATATGTGACACCCTGTAAAACACACACCACTATCACCACATGGTCATATGCAACACCCTGTAAAACACACACCACAATCACCATATGGTCATATGTAACACCCTGTAAAACACACACCACAACCAATAACCAACACAACCACATGTTGCTTCAGAGTTTAATGCAGGCATGGCTGAGCTGCAGCAACATAACCAACTGACAATCCAGTCAACCAGGGTTCACACTGCGACACCGAGTTGCTTTGGATGGAAGCACCTGCTGAATACCAGTAAACTTTACTTCACAGTGATAGTTTGGAGTAATTCCAACCACAGGCCTGTTGTACAAGCTTGCCAAGTGCTGTTGGTTGGAAGGAGAAGGAGACAATTTGGAACGTCAACCAAATAGCAAACCAGCAGCTATCGCTAACTGAACAGTACCATATGTAATGAACATGAAAGGGAGCAGGCAGGCAGTTAGCATAAGCAGCATGTTCGCTATTCAATCGATGTACAAATTCCTCTCCTTCTCTTTCCTACCAACAGCACTTAGCAAGTATAGCCGTATAGCAGGGCTATGATTGGAATTTCTCCAAACAATCACTATTAAATGATGCAGACTGCCATCATTTCCTTGCTCTCTCTCTCACACACACACACACACACACACACACACACACACACACACACACACACACTGACCACAACATCTCCCTCTTGGGGAAGGCTATTGGCAGGCAATCGATTCTTCTCCTCGTTGTTGTGGTACACAGAGCCATCGTGTCTGAGGACCAGGCTGTGAGCGTCCCGCCCCATTGGCACCTGGTTCAGGTTCACCTTCTGGGTGGCCACACCCACTCCCCATATACCTGTGACCAGGAAAGAGAAAGAGAGAGCGCTCATTCAATCCGTGTCAGTTCTCCAAAGCCATATTGTTGCCATAGAACCTGTCAGTTAACACAGGTGTCTAGCAGAGCTAGGATAGTTTTTTTGACACCCACTGTCTGAAAACATGAAGGGAAATATTGATGATCACACAGGAGAGAATAGCTTGATAGGCACAGAGGAAACTTCTAGCCAGACCACCGTTATCACTTTACCACAGGTAACATAACATTAGCAGCAAAGCCACTGAGCCACTAACCACTGATAACGCAAGTTTAAGGGAAGGTGATGTTTAAAAGGTGACTTATTTTGTTATGGTCACTGGTCAATAAAGTTATGTAGCCTATGAATGACTGAAGTGTGTCTTCTTTATAGATTGAAATTTTAATTGAAATTTGCTCACAAAAATAGCTGCTGCAGCAATGGTATGTCAACAATATGGCCACTCTAACATCTATTTGGAATTGTGAAAGAGCCCTCTTCAGTCTATGCAATGAGAGTTGTTTAAGAACCGGTTCATTCACCATTTTAACTCAGATACTCTTTACAAAGTGTAAAGACATGAGATTGAATCTGGTAAGCCAAGCCACCCAAGTTTATGGATTGCACTGTAAATGGAAGAGCGCAGGGCGGAGCAGCAGTCACAGACCAGACAGCAGTCAGCTGAATACCTAAATTAAGTTAAATTGTTGCCAGTACAGGCAGATCTGTTTACAAGCCAAAGAACAGGAGCCATTTATAACATTCAAGTTAAAAAAAACTTGACTATGTCCCGTTTTCCTGTCAGAACAAGACTATGGAATATTAAAGTGCATGTGATAACAACATTCTTCTCTTTTTACTGACACTTTGCCTACAGATTCTTAAACCCAAACCATCTCCCCAAAGCTAGCACACATCGTAACAACTATTGGATATTTGATAATGTCTGGCCCATCAACCTATGTATTCTGCCAATACTGGAAGACCTCTGCTGGCTTGTTTTGCAGTCGATTTAACACTGAATCATCAACAGAGGCATTGATAGCTGCAGGTGTCAGCTGGCATTGTTGTAAGCTCTCTGAATTCAAAGACAGTGACAAAGACTCATAAATTCAAGACAGTGGATGAGGATTTGTTTACAAGCCAAAAATAGGGACTGGCACTGATGATCTTTGCAAAGCCATACTGACAGACTGGATAATAAACACGAGCACCACCAGCTCCACCACCAAAACAATAAACAATGTGGAGTTAGTTCCAGCATGCTGGAGACAGCAATGCATATTTCTCTGCATCAAGCAAGGGGGCTGATGTGAATGATGAAACTTACTTTGAAGCTGATAATCTATTCAGATTGTAAGACAAAAAAAAACTTTGAAAAGTTTACATAGATTCTGATCACTGACATTTTTTGCACCTTCACTTACCACTCTCCTGCACATAGCACAATATTCCAAGTTCGTGCATCGACTATCTAACTGTCAGATGAAATCTTACCCGTGGACTGGATCTTAAACTCGAAATAGCTTTTGTTCTGATGGAGTGGGGCGTTGGCTAGGCAACCTCCGGTCCCACATATCCTTCTGCCGCTCTTGACTATGACCACATCCGTTCCTGGAAAAAAGGAAGATCAGAAAACAGAAGACCATTGGTTGTCTGATCGTGCCACGCAGCAAAATTGGGTATGTAGTCAAAGACAAACACAACATGCCTAAAAAACATCTGCGCGACCTTTAAGGAGCAACAGTATAACTAAGTAGCTCCCCATATTGCAAGACTGTGACGAATGCCTGTCCTTGCTCTGATTGAATTTTGTTAGCCAGCTAATGTTAGCTAGCTGGTAGCCTGTCTGTGAACTGGCTAGCTGGGGAACGCTTGGTCATGACAAATTCAAATGCACAATTACTGAATCCGCCGATAACGACATCAGAGATTGTTGTCCTCAGGGTAATGCCCTTCTAACACTAACACAAACCGTAAACATGCACCCTTGAACTTTAATCGGTTCAATAAAACTCTTGAAGGCCGAGTTAGACACCCATGTTACGGGTTAGCTGTAGCGTTCGTGTCTTAGGCGGTGGGTGCTAGCAAGCTAAAGCATGATTTGAAGGCAGACAGTTGTTCACGTATCAGTTTTGTTTCTTACCCATATGATGTGTATCCAACTGAACTATTGGCATCTCTTTGAGGGGTACATGTCCCGAATCCCCATCGCCACAACAACCCAGACAACACGAAAACAGCGAAGCCATTTTTTTCGTGTAGGGAGCGGAAGTTACATAACAAATGGTACACTAAAGAATCAATTTTACCAAAAGGGATACGCTCTGTTAGACCCAACAGCGACATCTCGCGGTTTGGGGTTGTCTACATGATGACGTACGCAACCAATGAGAGCGCTGACTCAGTAGAGGCGCGCTTCCTGATGGCATGGAAACAAGGGAAGAAAAATCGAGGTCAAAATATTTTTACACGTGACTGTGCAGCTATTGGTTATCAATGTGTCAAGTCCATGACACATGGCTCGGTCATATGCAGAGGAGCTTAAGACTCATATGTAGGCTACTGCGTCACCCCCATAATAAATGAATTGCATAGTAATGGCAATAGCGCAGCTTATGTGAACTGCAGGCTGTAGAGGTTACAGTTAGTCAAATATAGCTGTCATCTCTACAAGGTTTGCTCTCTGGCAGAGCACTGATTACTCTGAAATGGAAGGTCCTCACGTAAGGCGAGTTTGTCATGTTTTCATGTAAGCGTCCACGAGTTTTCACGAAAGAGAGCGTGAAATGCATTTAAATTGATCAACGTCGATAATGACGCACTGTCTACAGGGGCCGTGATCAGAAACCGGGCAAGAATCGAGTGGTGGACGGACCCTCACGTTGTCATGTTTTGCATAGCAACAACCCCTCCACCCCCTCCTCTCCCCGTCACATGTGTTGGGGATCAACTGAATTTATGCTTCACTGGAGAAAAACGGGGAATTCTTTGCCAAGTGGAGAGCACCCTGCGAACCATAGACCATCTGTCCAGGATAACTGCTAATGCTTTGGACAGACGTGTCAACTAAAAGTATTAGACACATTAGCGAAAGTGACGTTTTCGATTTCGGTAGACCGATTCTGCAGACACGAAGAGGTTAATCATTTCACCGCGGGAAAGGCGAAGTCTGCACAGCAACAAGCGCCATGATTGCATTGAGCGCAGTGCGACCCGGCAGCTGGTGAGTGCTTTTGGTCCAATTGCATGTTGCTTTCTGTCTGCAAAAATCTGTCATAACCATCCCAAGCGCCGCGCTAGCAGGACCCCCGCTCTTCACTTTAAATAAGTAACAGTAGATGGTGTCAAATCTCCGCGGTTTCAACGGAATAGTAAACGCATTGTTTTTTGCGTGCCTATGATTTTTTCCCTCGGATATCACTGCACGAGAGAAGGCTTTGGTGGTCTATTAAAAATGAAGCAGTCGCGCATCCGAATTCTCCGCGAGAGTGAACTTAACGGTCCTTACCATTCCGCGCTATATTTAGTTGAAGAAGATGCTGTGGTGTCGTGCTCTTCTTCAGGATCGCGTGACATGTCGACTCGGAGAGTAATGATCCAACACGGATACCTTTTAAAAAAGTAGGTCGTCAGAAGAGAAGCTTTCCTCCTTAAACCGGCTTTTCCAAAATGCGCCTCTCGCTGGGGGAATCGACGTTGCTCGCCATTATTTGTGTAACCAACCTCATACTGTGAGGACACTATGCATTCACCTACAGCGAACTATCCGTCGATTTTGTTCGTTTGGATAAACAGTAACAGATAAGCTGCGGTACCTACACTTCTTGCGTTCATTCATTTTCGCGCGCAAATTTGTGGCGCTTCTGACAGCTTGGCATTCACTTAGCCAACGGTATGAACCAGCAGGGCAGTGTGCGCGCATCACTACTGATGAGCGTGCACTTTTTCTTGACCAGACTATTTATGTGTTTTTTTCCCTCTTTCACATCTTCTGCTTATTTTTCTTCAGATAACCATGGAGTTACTGGAGGAGGACCTCACATGCCCAATATGCTGCTGTCTGTTCGAGGACCCGCGCGTACTCCCCTGCTCCCATAGCTTCTGCCGAAAATGCCTCGAGGGCATCCTGGATGGCCAGCGAGGTCCCACTTGGCGCCCCCCGTTCAAATGTCCCACCTGCCGCAAAGAAACCTCCCACAATGGCATCACAAGCTTGCAAGTAAATTATTCCTTGCGGGGAATTGTTGAGAAATACAACCGAATCCGCGTGCTGCCAAGGATGTCCCTCTGCCGCGAGCATCACGGACAACCACTCAACATCTTTTGCGCCACCGATCTCAAACTTATCTGCGGCTTCTGCGCCACTACTGGCGACCACAAAGGACACAAATTCTGCGCTTTGCAGGACGCGTACGAACAGGAAAGGGCCGCCTTTGAGGAGTTGTTCCGGGGACTCGAAAACTGGCGCAGCGCTGAAGTGCTCTCGTGCCTGGAGGCTCTGGAGAGCAGCAAGAAGAAGGCGCTGCAGCTGGTATCCAGAGATGCGGACCGTGTCACCGAATACCTGGACAAACTTCTTCGCGCTCTGGAGCACAAGCGGAGCGAGATCCTCTCGGACTTTGAGACTCTGAAATTGACGGTGATGCAAACTTACGACCCAGAGATCAGCAAGTTGCGTGCAGTGCTGGAGGAACAGAAGCGCGCGCTCAGCATCGCCGAGTCCTTCAGGTCCCTCTCGGACCCCCTCGCCTTCCTTCAGCAAATGCAGGACTTTCGCGAGACTCTGCGTGTAATCAAGGAGACGCCGCTGCCGTCACTGCCACGGAACGACGATGTAGACGTAGGTCCCCTCGTTCGAAACTTCGACGTGCAGCAGTGGGATTCGGTTAAGCTGGGCGATATAGACACACTCTGTGCTCCGCACGAGAGCAGTGCTCACCGGCCACTCCCGGCGCCTGCCACTCCACGCATCTCTCGCGCGCTCTGGAGATTCTTCCTGCTCGCATGTGTCGTGAGCCTGTCCGTCGTGGCTCTGATTCCGGTGGACTGCTTCGCGCACACTACTACGGAACGAGTGGCTGCTCTCAGCCGAGCTTACTTGCCTGCACCAGAAGAGGTCCTCCATCTGGCCGGCTGCTGCTGGAGAGAGACGACGGGGCTCTGCGCCTTCCTTGTAGAGTTCTGTCAGAACTGTATCCTAAATCTGATTAACACCAGCGCAGACTTCATCAGTTGATGTGAATGCCTTGACAGCCTGTTCGATTGTAGTAGTTGTTGTTGTTGCGGTAGGCACTAATTGATCCCTTCTCAACAAGCCTTACTAGTTTAGTTTCACCGGTTGTGTGAGAAAAGTGTTTTCTACATCGTACTAATATTTTGAGTGAAATCATCCGGAGGCAAATGTAATGCTCACTGCCTCTCAAAATACACTTTGAAACGTTATCTGAACGAAAGGCTACCGTAACCAGTTGTTTTCTTCAGCCAATGACATCAGAACCAAACTTTTGTGTGTTTATGTTATCCCTGATGAAACCTGACTTTAACTGCTGGTCCGTCTAATTCCAGCTCCAGCTAAGGTCGTGAAGGTCAGTTAAGACCTTGTTTTTACACGTCTTTTTTTAACCTTCCAATGTGTGTTTTGAATGTGTCAGTGTAATGTGTGTTTGTGTTGAAAGGGATCCCAGTGAGTGTTTACGCCTCCTCGGATCTGTCCCCTTTTGCATGTGCACTAATTCACCCCTCTCCCCCTCTCACAGGCACCTCTCCGTTTGTAGTGCAGGCCCTGTCATTTCTAACGAAATAAAACAAGCAGTTTTCATATATTATTATTATTATTATTCATAATAGTATGATTATTATCATTATCATTATTAATTTTATCTGTTCATTTGTTTACGTAAGCCTGGATAGTCCCTCACTGCTCAGTCAGGCGCGCGCTCTTGCCGTCTGCCCTTTTGTGGTGTGTTGGGACATTTGCAGAAATAAAAATGAAAGCCAGATTATTAATTATATTGTAATATAGAATATAGGTAACATTATTGGAGCTTTTTAGACTATATATTATGCACAGTTGAGAGAATGCCGTCTTCGCCGTCCATCCCCAAGAGCTTCGGTGATTTAACCTTGCCTCCCGCAGGCTGTGTGTTGCATAACAGCGCAAGAGCCGTACAGGCCGAGCAATAGCATCGCAATACACAAATGTTTCCTGCCATAAGAATGGGAAACGATTTTCTATGCACTCGGCCAACTTTTCAGCGTTTCCAATAAAACGTTGACCCTTAAATAAACATTTAACCGTGCCTTTGTCATACTAACCATTTGCCCTAAACTTTATATGACAACCTCTTATAACATGTAAAGTGTCGTTTAGATATTAGGTGCCTTTTTAGGTGATTTTAAGCCTATTTTTGCAGTGAGTTTGTGTGTGTGTAAGCCTTTGAAGTGCTGTCTCAGTACAGACGGGACTGATGAAGATGAATATTTCAGGCATAGGGCTCAATCGTGGGCCTTTACTTGTTCGTATAGCTCCTAAATCCACCCCCGCACTTCTCTTTTTCTCTCACTCATTAACAACCTCCTCCACACACACACACACCTTCTTGTCCCGGCTGCAGTGATGCCGACCGGGGAAACCCTTTCTCCTCTCACCGTAAAAATGCACTACATGGCCTGCAATGTCTTTACAAACACGTCACATCCATTTCATGATTCCTGTTCAGGACTTTTGACTTGGCAGGGGACTATTAAACTAGACTTGGCCTGCATGTGTCGCCAAATGAAGGCCAATGTACTGCAACCTGTTTAGACAATGTTAAAACAGTGATCAATTTGTGAATCCATCTCATCTGTGTTTATTAGTTTCCCAAACGACACTGACAGAAATCCCAGGATCACTCCAGAAAATGTGCACGTGTCGTCACAACTGACCGTGGCTCCCTGCACACGTCACTGCACGTATATATATAGCCAGCTGTTACCGGGCAAACTAAGGATCAAAGAAAAATTAGTTGAGTCTCCCCCACCCCTCTTAACATAACCTATTTTTATAAATAGTTGTTATGTAATTTCAAATACATCGAATAAAACAATCTTCGTGAAGAAATATGATCATCTCTGCCGCTTGATGTGCCGCCACTTAATGGAGGGGTGTTTTCTCGAACATGACACCTTTGTAAATGCATCGCCATGGTATCATATTTTGTATCTGGATTAACTGCAAACTATGAAATTTTTTTAATGAAATTAAAAGAGTAACTCTTAGAGCATAGCCTATGAGCTATTTACCCAGCAACAAGAAAGATTAATAGATTAGTGGATTTTAAGTGCGGATACATCTCATGGCAAGTTGAAGTGCATTTTCCTCCCTGTAGCTTCTCCTCATTGTTCTTTATATTTTCATGTAATCTTAATTTTATTTCATTTTAAGATCTGTGTGTTAACCGTTATTTCACTGTGTTTCTTGCTTAATTTCATTCTGGAAGTTCCGGTGTCATTGGCCCTAGAGCCTATGTGTACACCATTCTGTGATACCAAGATATCTAACCATTTCATACCGTTTTAATAAAATAATATTTGACCGATATTTACACTCGTATTCAGATGGTTCACACAGCCACTAGGCTCCCTTAACACAATTTTACACAATTGCAACCTAATTGCAGACACAATTAGACTACGGGCTTGTGTAAACGATTAAGAATTCTTTACATTTAAATAAAAATATATACCAGTAATTGATTGATACATACACATAATATAATGAAGATAATAGTTCTTGCTGGCCTTTTCTGAACGCATTTAGCAGACGTTACATCTCAAATAATCTCACCACGAGGTTGCTTCATAGAAATTCTATTACATGGAAGTCTGTAAAATAACAAAATATATCAAATGCATCCTTAGCCTACATAAAAATATTATTATTACAAAATAACGACGACTGATAGTATGAACGACTAAGAAAAATTTATAATTCTTAATTTTAATACGCACCGTTCAATTACCCTTTGTCTGACAAAAAAAAATGCAATTACTTACATTAAGGCCCCAGTGCTGTTGTTTTGTAAATACAGTCTATATTAATATTTAGGAAATCCCCCTTTACAGTATTCACTGAAAAACTCAGGATAAATTCTACAGATTAGGGTGCGTATACAGATCTGCGTGTCCCTCTAGCTCGTAGGAGTGTGTTCCACACTCCATCTCACACATACAAACGTAGGCTACTCGACGCTTGAAGCCTCATTATTATAACCATTATTTAACCAGACTACTCTCATTGAAATTATTATTATTATTTTATATTATAAAATACCAAGACATGGCCCAAAGCCTGCTCAATAACCTGACAGCAGGCAAAGTCATCTTTTAAGTGCATTCACAGTGTGGGAGAATACTAAATGGATGAAAAAAAAAATGCTAAAATGAAAAAAAATTCAATACAGATATTTGTATAGGAAAATAAGTCTACGTTCCCAGATGGGCATGAAACATTAGGCTCAAAAAGCACGAGCAGTAGGCCAACACAGACGAATGACACTCTCTGTGGTGCAATGTAGTTTAAGGGTGCCCATAACAGGCAAAACTTTAATATATTTGACTTGACAGTTTTGTGCTCTAGTCTACTGCCGAGTATGCGTTTAGGGTCACATCTTTCCGAGAATACAGATTAAATCATAATCTTCTGTACCCTGGACATAAAAAAGTAGCCTACTGGATGTTTTATGAGTAATAGGCTCGCATTTGTTTTGTGAAACACCGGGCTACCTTTCAGTGTAGTGCAACATTCAGTATAGTGCAACATTCAGATCCCTGAAGTGTGTAAACTTGCGCAGCTCACAATGAATCAGAGGAAACTTTATGTCTTTATTCTATGCCATGTTTATCCTACATGTAAAAACTTCACGTTTCGTCAGTGCTTTGCGCACCAGACATGTAAACACACAGCACCATCATTAGATTACCAATTCTCGGTGCACTAGAATGTGAACACACTGGGTTATGTCCATGGATAACCACGGGTGCATATTGTGTCCGGAGGTTCATGACCACGTCGGACGAGGACCGTCCTTTATCACCAGCAGTGCAGTGAAGCAACGTTTGCAGTGGAGTAGGGCAAAGGCAAAAGCTTAAGTGAACCAGGCGCTACGCTTCAGACCGATAGTGTGGATCCCCGGGCGTGATGCGGGCCTTAGTACCGGTCAGTGTTTGCTGCTGTGCAATTATGTTCACCCGATACATCTTCGCACCTCTACAAGATACAATACAATACAATGCAAGATACCCAGAATGGGCGCGCGCGCTCTCACAAGGGGGACAACACTTTGATCAAAGTCAATGTATATAATTATCTATTTTAAAATTCTAAATGGCCAGAATGTATTCAGACACGGATCTTAAAATATTTAAGTCATGTTTATTTAAAAAAAATTGGGCCAGTTCTATAACTGTGATAAGTCGGGTGTGCATGACACAATAGAGCGAAGTGTCCCCCCTCATTTACCCGAGGGGGACGGGGGTAGGCATTGCAATAAACAGGACAACTATTATTCTATATTCTGGGTATGGAATCCAGAATAATACCAGTTGGTTCAATAATCACACGCTCTTAACTGTTGTTAGAAATACCACAGGCTGTTTACTCGTCACTGTTGAAACGGATTGTAATGGCCCAGAGCGCCACTTTATCCTACTTCCACGGCACCTGTTGCATGGCGATGCGCAAAGCGAACCTCGGCCATAGGTCGAAGCGGACTGGTGTGGAAGACGATCTGAGATTTAAACCGGGGCCGCAATTCTTGCGCCGTGTGTTTGCGTGCGCGCGTCATAAAAATGAGCAGACACACCGGGATTAAATTTCTCATCACGGAGGCTTTATTTTTATTTCACAACAAAAGGGACATCAATTACATTCACTCATTGTAATTGAAATGCAGCTTTAAAAAAAAAAAAAAAAATGTTTAGACCTACTTACTAATGGTGGTGTACAGGGATACATACTTACACTTATAGCAAAACCGCAGTATTTACACCATGCTCTTTACAGCAGGAAACTTTAATATGTCCAAATTATAAGAAAAAAAAAAATATATCCCAAATACCTAACAAATATACACTGAAAACCTGGTGCACTCTCTCAAGTCAGTTCCATATGCACACTCACTAACATGCACACACACCAAAAGTTTTCTTGCATACTTGACAAACAGCTTCTCTTCTTGCTCCTGTGTACAGGTGCAATGGCGATGTAGATGATGAGGTGGTGGTGGTGGTGGTGATCCCCCCCCTTCCTGTGAGTCATCCCAACTTGGTGACGGGAGTCGCCGGGGGAAACGGCCTGCCTTGCTTCAGCAGCACAATCAATATTGGAGGCTTCAGTCGTTGAGTAACTCCAATATTTACATGCTGCTACAGCGAAACAGCCAGATAAATACACGCGTATGCTCACGCAAGCACACACTCATTTAAGCCATGGAGAAGCAGTAGTCAGTGATTTTACTTTTACAGTGCAAAAGTGTACACACACACACACACACACACAGGGAGAGTTATGTTGGGTTCCTAAGCATTACTGCTGCAGCACAGCATGGCCTGTATCTCCGTATGACCACAAACCATTCTGTGCTGCTACTGCATCACTTGGAGTCTCTCATCGTCTCTCTCTCACACACACACACACACACACACACACACACACACACACAGTCACCGTCTCTGCTTCCCTCTCTCTCTATTTTCTGTTCCTTCAGGGTTAAGGGAAATCCAGGACTCTTCGATCTGAAACAGAGACAGATTGTGTCATGAGTGAACAGTGCAAACACACACACACACACACACACACACACACACACGTACAAACACACACTGAGAGGAGAAAGACGACAGACGGGGGAGCCAGGAGCTGCTGCGTGCCGTCCGTCAGGTGTGGGCATCACTTCCTGTTTGAACACCCGGCCAAAATAAAGCCCTCCCTCCTCTGCAGTATCACCAATCACCTGGGGCCACTGTGGGCAAACCCAAGGATCCGTCTCTCTCTCTCTCACACACACACACACAAACAAATTCTGGCATATAAAAATGGCAGGAGCTGGTTAGCCAGCACGCACAGTCACAATTCAAACCCTGAACGAGTCCAAGCCTCTAACACATGACCCATAGAGGCATGTGCCCTAGTTTATTAATGCCCACTAACTCAGGGTTTTTTACAACTTAGAGGACACAACTGCAGAAACCAAAACCATATCACCCACCTGTCCTGTTTATTTAAGTGATTATGCTGTACATAATAAAGCAAGTAGCTTTTTAGAATGTACATAGATCCCCTGCATATCTATCGGTCACATGGGACCTAGATATAAGACATTTTAGTAAACTGACTGCACAGAAAATACAAGTGCACACATGCGCAACCACAACACATACTAGTAGGCTCACAAGAAGAGACCAAGAACTCATGCTCACCTCTTCAAGTCAAAACACAGCCAGAGTGGAAATGATCCCCGCCCCCCCCCAAAAAAAAAAAACACACCTTCACCCAACCACACCTACTGCAGCTCAGGTGAGTCAATACCCACTCCCAGTCTCACACACCACACACAAACAAAAAGGAGGCAGTACTTGAGGCACGCTGATTAAGTGATGATTGGTCACAGGAGTGTGTGGATGGGAGGACGAGCAGTACTGATTGGTTGATTTGACAAACTACAAGGTCTAGCCTTTCTGTGTTGACAGGCCCCATGCCCTAATAAGTGTCATTAAATTCCCACTGTTTCTGATCCTGGCACGCACACACATACATAGTGAGCTAGTTGTCTATCTGGATTAGCAGACTAGTGAGTAACTACTCTGTTATAACATGGGAAACAAGCCCAGCAAGCCATCAAGGTCATTCAACACTCTTGGTTTATGTACTCGCTGTTTGGATTAAAATGGAGTGTTCGCACTGTAAGCTTGTGTGTGTTAACAAACGCCATTTCTAAACCCATTATCAGGTTGTTTCAAATACACAGTGGGTCTTGTAAGAGGGTCAGGGAAACTTACAGGTGGTCATAGTTAATTAGGCATCCTAGCTCACTACTTACCAAAAACAAAAAATACATTGCAAATTGTAATCAGAGCTGAAGAGGTGTATGTGTGTACAATTTTTGCATACAATGTTACCTGAGTGGTCACATTTATGTCTTGCTCCCCCTCCCCCTCCATGTGTCTCTCACACACACACACACACCATGTGCGGTCTCCATGGACTACCCTGGATCACTGACATGAAAAATAAATACTCCTCGCAATCTTTGATCACATCATCCTGGCGCACTTTTCGGGGTCGCACAGAAGACGGGGGTTTTAAATGAGGTTTTGATCTTTCATTCCCTCCAATTCATTTAGTTTATTTACTTGACAGTAAACAGTAGCAGTCAGTGTAGAAGAGGTTAGAGACTAATTTCCCCATCAACTCTAGCAAATTAATACCAGAGGAGTGTTGACTTGCTTCTGCGTCATTCCCACTGATCCTACCCTTCAGCGCTCACAAGTCAGCTGTGGTGACCAGGGGTTACACTGGCCGTCTCAAAACTGATGTGCAGTATGTAGGGTCTGAGACTTCCCACACACACCTTCCTAACCACTCTACTCATTACATATGGTCTCAGGTTTTTTTCCCCCAGCATCACTCTTTTCATCACACCTGAGATTATATGTGAAACCCAATATTAGCATGTAGTGGGGGTGGCAGCTCCACAGGGATGACATGAATAATCCTGCACTAAGAGGAATCATTATAATTACAAGACAGGACCCTGATAGAGGGAATCAGGTAGTGAAGCTTGTTGAATCAAACTGATTCCTCCATCATCCACTAGCGTTACCTTAAATCCTCCTTGTGTTTATTACCTTCATTTATGTCCATTTATTTCTAAGCAACAGCAAGCAGTGGTGGTTAATAAGTCAGAATAATGATGATGTGTCTGATCATCCTCACAGGTCTGACGATCCAAACCCATACAGAGTTTATCTCAGGGTAGCTCTCTGCCACCCGCGCACACACACCAGGGCCACTTCCCATCCTCCTCACGCACACTCGCTCTCTCTCTCACACACAAACACACACACGGCCAGATCCCAGATCCTCTTGACTCTCACTCCGAAACATCAACTATGACCGCATGGGACTGCTCTTAGGCCCAAGATTTTCACTTCACTCGATCCACCGGATAACAAACAAACCACCCTCTTTCACTCTCACACAAACACCTGACACATTTAATCCAAAACAAAAAATACAAACTTAACCACACCCACCCGACAAACTATTATTACAAATTATTACAAAATACCTAGATTTCATCATTCTTTATTGTTGTGATTTTTTTTAACAAATGCATTTTACAGGGGTACACACAGACACACAAACACCAAATAGTCTTACAATTCCCAGACAACACACCCAAATGAAAACTAATGAGACACACGTGTAATTATGACACTGATCTGACACCATAGCGCACATATAACAGCAAGGAAATACTGATTACTTTTCACCAGGCCGGGAATTTAAATCACAGAAAAAGGTGCTGTACACCCACACACACACACACACACACACACACAAGGCACGCACACACAAACCAGACAACGCAATTAAGAAAATAGTATAAATAATATTATGCTGTGACAAAGAACTGACCTACACCGGCAACACTCACACTCTCTCACACACACACACACACACTCTCAATTTCTAGATTTAGTTTGTCTGTTTGACCCTTCATAATGCACCACTGGACTTCCTGATTCATGACTCAAGTTAAGAGGGACAACACGTTTTATCCCCCCCCCCCACTCAAACCATTGAACATGTCTAGTATGACACCAGTTATTAAAATTAAATAAATCTACCACACTTATGTGCATTACCCCTGGACCATGAGGGTATTTCGATATCTGATCATTTAAGAATGGCTTTAGTGCTTTTGTGTGTGTATGTGCACATGTTTCCCAGGCTCTGTACATAAGCCATCAGGGAGAGGACAGACACACACACACACACACACAGAGCGCAGGCGGTCACATGTCATCTGCTGTTGAACTAAGAGTGGTTTATATCATCAGTATGGCAGAAAAAAAACACATTGGACATGTGTCTCATGTTAATTGCACGCACGCAGGCGCAGAAACACACACACACACACATTTACTAACACACACTCACAATCATATGCACACACTCACATACACCGTCTCTCTCTCACACAGAATGTTCTCTCTTCAATGTCTGATATAAGCGGTCCAATTAGAGACGACCCTGCCACTTACAAAACAAAAAGCATTTCCTCTAAATCCGTTTTAAATACTGTAAATAATTTGACAACCAGTACATCAAGCAAAGCCTAGTTGAAATATGCAATCACGCAATCTCTCCTTTTTTTCTTCACACACACACACCTCAAACTCTGATAAAGTAGTCATACTTCAAAGTTGCTACAGTGTAATCAAAAGTGGCTAATATTTCATGAAAAGATATGGGAAAAAATTATGAAAAAATGTTTGCGTGTGAACGTTTTGTGTGTGTGTGTGTGAGAGAGAGAGGGAGAGAAAGAGTGTGTGTGTATGAGTAAATGGGAGAGTCGCCTGTGGTAGTTAAAAAATCCTTAATCTTCACCCTCTGGTTGTGATCAAAGGAGCAGATGACCTCAGGGTCAGAGATCAAGCCCCCTGAAAGACCTCAAACATACACACACACACATACAAACACACCACAGGTGCAGTTGCTCACTTTTCAACTTCACCAGCTCTCATTGCCTACACACACACTTCCACACTCTTGGAGCCAACCCCACTTGAATGAAGCAGACTAATCCTGGCACCACATACAAATGCTAAGCAGAATAAAGGCATTTGTGTCCCTTTGACTTATGACCATCCTCCCCAGAAACAGAAACACACACACAGAAATTTGTTCTCCTGTAGAAGTTTAAAAACACAATAATAATAATAATAATAATTAAAAAACTAAAGCACTAACACGTGGCTGAAAGGGTCCAAGTCTCCTGAGGGGTGGATATGAGTCTTTAGTTTTAATTCACTGTCTTCAGACACCACCATTTAAAAAGCAAGACCCAGCACATTAACTTATATCTGTGTGTAGGAAGTGGTGTATTATTCTAGGTTCACAAGACCGACCCCCCCCCCCCCCCCCCCACACACACACACCACCCTGCAATGCAACAGGGCAAACCTTTCAAATGCAGTGTGTGCATTGCCTGAGAGTATTATCAAATTGGAAGGGGGAACAAAAAATACTACAAAAAACACTACATAAAAAAATACAAGAAAAATGTTCAGAGGAGGAATATACTATATATATTTGACATTTCCACCCCTGCACACAAACACACAAAAACACACACACACACACCACTCTAAAACTGTTTTTTCTTCTCCCACTAAAATATCTTGCAGTACAAATCTACCGTACTTACATGCGAGATTGCAGGACAGCAACTTATCTGTGTCATATGTATGTATGTGTGTGTGTGTGTATATGTATGTATGCGTGTGTGTGTGTGTGTGCGCACGCAGAATAGGATTAAGATCTAAAGAAACACCTAAAGAATTACACCACAAAGACTTAAATAATTACACCACTAATAAAATAGGTATGTATGGGTTTATGACTAGAAAAATATTACCTTTAAAAAAAAATTAAAATTAAAAAAAATAAATAAATAAAAATAAAAAACCACACACACACACACACTATACATGCACTCCTGTGAAAGAGTGCAGGTGAAAGGGTTGCTGTGTATTATAATGGCAATATGAAGCACAGGATTATTCTTGCAGTGTGTGTGAGTATAAGTAATTAAGTAAGAGAAAGAGAGCGAGAGAAAGAGAAAGGGGGGGGGGGCAACTTTACAAACATCTGCTTTTTGTTTGTTTGTGATGGGGGGAATTAAGAGGAGAGAAAATATTGGCTGTGTGATCAGTACCGTCCCTCAGGAGTGGCAGTGGTTGTTACTTGCTATTGCGAGGGGGGGGGGGGGGGGGTTATCTTGAGATCACTTTCAAGCAAGCCTCTCGCACATCATTTTGTGTAAGGGAACAAGGCTTAACTACCTGGGAAGAGTCGTGTACAGTGGCACTTCACAGAGGCCCATGGGGAGACGGACAGGGGAAGCTGCTTACAGTGGCCAATTTCAAAGGAGGCTCAGTTGCTACGCTTATGAAAATGAAGCTTGACTGCAGTTTGTAAAAGTTCTGCTCTTGACAGAAAGACATGTCCACATCTCTACAGAGCAGTGCACACACACACACACACACACACACACACACACACACAGAAGTTATGCCTATGAACCTCTAGTCAGATTCATTTTATGTGCTGTTGTTCACATCCATGTAGTTTAATGCTTACCTATATGCCCTAGTATACACAATTAAACACATACACACTCAGAGCATACACAGCTCCATCACCACAACAAATAACTATAATTTTAACAGTTCAACATCTGCCCTAGTAATCCATGCTTTTTCAGGGACAGACTGAGTGGATGTAGGAGTCCGAGCAGGGTGTGTGTGTATATGTGTACATTACAGTATTACAGATGTGTTGGAAAAAGGCAGTCCACACTACATGCACATGGTTCACTAAAGCACATCATTCGATAATCACACAAGGTGCAACCTCTCCCTACCTCCCAAACCTGTCAGACTATTTTCAGTCTCTCGCTCTCTCACACACACACACACTCTCCTTCCCTCATACACACCACATAAAACTAACTGTGTGACCATCAGTATTCTCTCTCCCTCACACACACACATACAAAACAGTATCTGACCATCATTAATCCACATACCACAATACTATTGATTAGATGCATGTATAGATATGTGTGTGTGTGTGTGGACAGAGGGAAGAGAAGAGACACAGTCTTGACCACTGACTCGGCCATCTGTGACAGAGAATGCTACACACACACACACACACACACAAAGGGCATGAAGCAAATGCTGCACAGAAAGTTCTAGAACTCCCCCAGACATTAAAAAAAAGTTCTGAAACACTTGGGAAAATATTCAGATGTTTTGACAACACAGAACCAAAAATTCTTAGGTCTCGAAACCTGGACTATTTTATTAACTCTTTCCAACACAGCCCGCTGCTACACCACGGGTTTGCAAATGTAATCTAATATGTTGAAATACATTTTACATCATCTTTTAACTAGAATATCCCAGAAACTACAAGAGGGTTTTCCCCCTAAAAGAAACACCACCAAACCACAGGATAATATCACTAGTCTCAGAGCACATTACATCACAGAAGAAAAATAGGCAAAGTGTAGTTATGTCAACATGTAAGATCTGTCAGCTAAGATATCCCTTCATCTGTCTCTTCTCTGGTCACAATCTAACAAAACAATAATTAAACGAGCTAACTGAAAATGTAAGGAATAAGTTTACAAAAAGTTGTGAAACATGATGCACATGGTGGAAACATTTTTCTTTTTACACACATTTTACACACTTAAAGAATAATTCACCAGGAGTTTCTGTTTCTTCATAAAAGTGTAAGTTACCAAGGATAAATTTACACCAGCCATAAAAAATGATGAAAACACAACAAGATGTAAATGTAATTAATTAACCTAATTAATCAATTAACATCAGACTTTAAGAGTATTTAATCATCTCTCTCACCACAATATACCATATTTCTTTCTAACCAACTACACCAGATGGTCCTCTTAACACACCTGACGTACTCTTTGCTGGTGCTTTGCCAGCTTTCAGAGAGGGAGAGGAAGAAAAAACTTCAGTCAACCCAGCATTTGATTCAGGCATCTTCAAGTTATGTGACTATTTGTCTTCAAATGATATTACACAACTGCCTTAAAGGTAAACATCCTTTTCCTTTAGGGTGACATTACATCAGCTTCATCCCCCTCTCATAATTGGGCTCCATGAGTCTGTAACATTACAGACAAAGAGAAAGTAACAAATGCCACCAGAAGATTAATTAATAATCCAAAACCAATGGGCTTGATGCTCTACATAGGGTTGATTGAAAAGTGGACTGACTCAAGAGCAAAACAGAGTATTGCATATATACTCGCACACATACACACGGAGAGAGAAAGAGAGAGAGACAGAGAGAGAGCAAGGAAGCAAACAGCACTATCCACCTCACAGCTAATTCTACAATTCAGAGTCATCAGGCTTCACCACAAACATGTACATGGACTCGCGCACACACACACACCACCTCACCACACATCCGCAAACAGTTCCAAAATGCACCAACACCACACTCTCAACACAATACCCAGGTCACCACACACACATACACCCCTAGGAGCTGTGTGGTGGCTTTGCAAGGAGGGGTGGGGGCTTTATGTGTGTTCATGATGGCCTATCAGGCTGTCATGGGTGAAGCGCATCCATCCAGCGCTACCAGTCATGGGCACAAACTAGAGCTGCCTCTCAGCCTTGCCTGGCAGGGAGAGCTGAGTGTCACAGCAGGCTAACCCTCATAGCTGCGATTTTTACACAAGGGGCATTCCCTTCTAGTACAGAGGACTGGAACACTCTCCCTCTCTGACCTCCCCTTCAAAACACACACGCAGTCTACAGCATACAAAAGCATAAGCCTTTTCTTGATCTCAGTATTCTCACATCCATGTTGTACTTAAAAATATTTCGACTTGCACGTTAGCTGAGGCTAACTAAAATGGTTTTAACTTATTCCGTGTGCCTCACACAAAACATAGCCTGACAGTCTAAAAGGCGAAGAAATGGGGCAAATTATTCGGGGCAAAATTATTAGGCCGTCATGACGTGCGCCCCTGGCACCAACTTCCGCTTTTCAAAGAAATTGCCGTTTTTGCAACCTTGCTTACCCAGGCGGACACATAAGTGTGAATATTGAAACTCGTATGTGTATGTGCTAAATTTAGCTAAACCTAGACTATGATATCGCCGATTACAGCGTGGGACAGTAGTGTCGTCCGACGAGGAACAGGGAGCGAGAAGGGGTTCTCCCTCAGAGCGGAGAACGCCCCTGCTTTCGAATCGCCTGACCCCGGCTTGACATCACATGTTTTGGACAATGACCTTTACATCAATTAAGGCAAAGCACGGGTCACCGCCTCTCAATAATCACACACACACGCTGCTACATTGTCAACTCTGAGGAGTCCAAGGGACTGCAATGATCAGTGATAAGCCTAATTTACTAAAACAAGGCATATTCTCTGGTATATGACGTGAGGCGTATGATATTAATTGATGTGTAAGCAGTTATACGTGTGTACGTATCTTCTGTTGTGCTTAATTAATGAAAATCCTTACGGACACAGGCAGGCCTCACTGACGGAATCACGAGGTGACGCTCCGGATGGACCAAAAGTGCAACTCTAAGAAATAATAATTAAAAACTTCACTTTTCACTAATACTGACATGACCTCGAAACACTAAAGTTATGTGCATAAAGACAAGTCTTCGATGGTACCTCGACTAAGAACCATTTCCAAATCTGTAGGGGGTTGGGGGACTTCCCTTTCCTCATTTACCGAGGGAACGTGAAAGGGTCAGTTTAATTTCCAGCACAACGTCTTCAACTAAAACTGCAGCACTTTGTCCTCACGAGTAGCCTAACTCTCCTAAGCCACCAGTAACAAAACCACTCGAAAAATCAAGCTACAGCAGTTGCCTGCACTCAACTCTACCTCCTCTGTAAAAGCGCTCATTCATTTTTCTCATATACTGTCGCAACGTGAATTGCTATAGGTACAAGTCTGTGGCACAGAAAAGCAACTCTGACGCACTCATGTTGGCCTGAATCAGAGACAAAGCCTGACTGGTGAACGTTCCAATATCAGACACATAAAGGTAGAATGTTGCAACAATATGATACAGCAGATTGCTACGTTGTGACGTGTACCCACACTTTGTGTCATATAGAACTCTGCTTTAACCATTAGCTTGAAAGCCAAGTCAGCAAGGTCTGAACGGTAGCCTACTCAAATATAGTCCTTATGCAAAAATAGAACACAAGCGAATAAGAGCATTTCATTGCCACCTCGCCCACTTAAATAAGTGTACGTATGTGAATGCAGCTCCCAATCTTTAAATTATTCCCATTTCAAATCACAGACGACTTATTGCTGTAGTTATATCAGACCCTTCACCCCAGAAAACACGCGTCCGTTTGAAATTTGTAGCTTAACGTTACTACAGACACTTGCAGTTCACTTAAGTAAGATGCACTTACCTCAAAAGTTTTGCAATCTGAGAAGTCCACGAAATAAAAAAAAAATGCCGCATTTGCTTAGGTAATTTTTAGTATAATCATTTTGGCTTCATGTTGAATAAACTGATCCATCAGATTGTAAAATAATGTCCAAAATGCTTAAAGTGAGTTCAAAGGAGAAAAACGCTTAGAAGGTCCAGGTGGTTGGCTGTGATGTGGTTGACAGACTTGCTGTCTGCATTTCCGTGGTCCATAGTAAGACTCGGCAATCCCGCTCAAATTGTACGTTAAAAATATACCCAAAATACAAAAAAATATTTTCTGCAAATATCTCGACTACACTCGCCAAAGTATGAATTAATTTTCTGAATTTTTAGATATTTTTAAGACGAACCTCTGAATTATTGTGATTTTTCAAAAGAAAACAAAAAATGCAAGCAGTTCTCTATTGCAGTCAGAAGTCAGACACTCCTTTGGTCTAGCTAACGATGCTAACAGCTAGCCAGCACACCATCTAACGTCTCCAACATACAATTTGCAGTCATTCCGTCCGTATTCACACCTCTCTCTCTAATCCCAGACTCTTGAAAACACAGACATTTTTGTGGAATTTTCCAACAACTAGCAAACAAGTCAGAAAGAAAAAAAAATATGGCATTTCTGTAGTCAATCTAGACCGAAGCTTCCCTGCGTTTCGGAGACGCTTTCAGCCGCTGTTGCCGCAATCGCCGCTCACTCGAAAATGGCGCCGAAAGCTCCACTCTTCATTCAAATTCGTTGGAGCCTCCCCCCTACGATTATTGGTCAGAATGGGCCTGAGCCCCCGGTCAAAGATTGGCTGACAGAAATGCACTCTCAAACCGGGTAGCAACCCACGTAGGCTACAGTAGCCCTACACGGATAACGGAGAAAATTTAACACTTGCACCACCATGGATAAGTTTTTCATTTCATTTCAAGACAGACTAACCCTGCGTGGCAATGGTTTCAAAGTCTAACAGCTATATTTGGCATAGTATGCTGTATGTAATTGGAGATCTGTAAATATCCCACTACTTGGCTTAAGCCTAGATCGGCAAGGTACCACTGATCAGGCAAAGCTGTGGCGTCAGAACGGGTTTATTGCTCAAATGTCAGTGTTTGTTGGTAATGGTAGGCTATTGTAGACTCTCTCTATGTGTGTGTGTGTGTGTGTGTGTGCGCGCGCGCGCTTGCGCGTGCATATTCGTCCGCGCGCGCTTGCGCGATGGTGTTCACCAGCGAATTTCAAACCAACCGCTCTATTGCCCATGCTTGCAATAAATAAATACATAAATAAATAATAAAAGCTATAAACAGTAGCCGGGTATTTGAATGAACTGTCCCATTCTAATGTCCCAAGTCTAATTTCGTGTTTTTGTGTGAATTCTACCACAAGCTTTTTGGCGAGTAGCGTAGATTCACCCACACCCACTAAGCTACGTGGTTTGAAGGCAATGGCTTAATTCCTAGTTTTGTTGGAATAGGATTACACATATTTAAAATAAGGTACTTTACAGACGTTTCGAGCCTAGTTGGTTGCAAACAAACAGAAACCATTCAAGGAAGAATGGAGCGGCTTGCTCCTCAACGGACAGTTTCAGTTACTGCTGCCGCCGCTGGGCTGCCACGAGCGGTGCAGCGAAGGGATTGCACGAGTGACTCGCTCACCCCACAGGCGGCGAGCGGAATGATTGGGAGAACTGAGAGACGTCGAGCTCCCCATCGCTCCCGCCCTAATCCAATTATCCTGACTCAAACGGTTCGGCGCCACAAAAACACGACCATGCGCATGCTTCTCTCTATCGAAAAAACTGTCACTGTTGGAATTATTAGCCTAACATAGCAGTAGGCCTTGAAGACAAATGACTAAAAAGCAATAGCTGTGCGCCTTTTTTCACTGCTCAACTGATCTATTTCAGTAATAGTTGGCTACTGTGCTATATTGTTGTTTACAGGACAGCTGTAAGGAGGAAGTTCGACCCAGCCAGATTTGATTCATTTATGGACCACAGATAACACCTCCATGGCCCTGCCTCTTTCCATTGCTCACTTAGCAAACAACTTAACCATCAGCTTAGCTGATCCCATCCGTCGTGCATAGGTTATGTGCAGTCATAAATGTACAGCCAGTGTAGGAGTAAGACATAGATTGTGTGTGTGTGTGTGTGTGTGTGTGCAAGTCTTCATAACTGTGGGAATAACATGCTTGAAGAAAAAATGGATAATAGCCTAATAAGAAAGAGTACAGGCAGTGTGGATTCCAAAATGGATCTGAATGCACTGGACATCATTCCACCTGATCAGTGCTAGAACAGTTAGAGTGGACAGATCACTTGAGGCAATGAGCATTACACACATTTTCCATTAAAGACATACCAGGCAAGTGGTCAATTTTTGAGCCATGATACACCACAAAGACAAAAATGAAATGTAGTTGACCGTCACATAGCCTACAATATGAAACCAGCACACTGTGTAGGTATCAGCTATAAAACTATAAAACTGAATTCCCCAAATGCCTATGTTTTCTCATTCAAAATTACTCACTCTACAACTTGTCTGAAATCCTAATGAGCAAGAAGTCACAACAGCAACCTGCTTCAACCATTGCTTGTGAACCAAATCATATATATGTATTGTCTTTACATGTTAAGGTAATTGCTCAACTCTCTGATTGTTCCACTGACTTTAATATGCTGATTTGTTCCCACATAGTTTCATAATACCAATAATAACAAAGTGGGAACATTATGTGAAGGGCACACTGCAATCATGATTTGAATTTTGAGTTCTTAAAAAGTTATGGGAATGTTTGTGAGTGTGACAACGAACAGCTAACATTCCCTATACTTACACCCAGAGTTTTTGGAAAAAAACTATCTTAAAATAACTACAGGAGAACCATAGGCCAACATTATTTAGTTTTTGTTTTTGTCATATTCCGTGTTAGCTGGGTCAGCAGACATGCTGGAACAGACCTTACATATGATTAAGGAGGAGACTGACTTGCATGAAGGAGACACAGATGTGAACTATCAGGCATGTAGTATTTAGAAGTGTAGTTGACACACAAACATGTTCAATGGATAAGTAAGCAGTTAATGTGAATGCACATAAGTGTGTGTATGCGTAAGTGCCTCTGTGTGTATATATGTGTGTGCTCCCATGTGTATATATATAATTACAGATAGAGAGAGAGCATCATACATTTTAGGCCTACAAATAAACCAATTTTACCGTGCACAACATCACTGTCACTGTTTATCCCATCCCTGCTCAGAGTCCTGCTGGGACAGCGCTGGCCTTGTGCACACCACACTTCTGGTACCTAGTCAAATCAGGAGTTTAGGAGGCAGCCATGTCAGCTGGACAGGCCTGCAGGTGTGCCAAAGTGGTTTCCCCATGAGCAACTGGACAGTGGAAGGCTGAATTGTATTGCATTGAATTCAACTGAATTGATATCACTATTGTCAAAGTACATGCACAACAAAAATTTGTGCAATGCCGTGAGAAAACTTCAAGAGTAAACAAATAAATAAATAACTGTCAGGTAAAACCAGAGGCCTGGCCCATCATCCTGCCTTCTCTTATGCATGCACTGATCATGATCATACAGTACTAGAACACTCAGTCCAAATCATGATCCTACAATACCAGAACATTCAGCACTACAGTACTAGAACACTCAGTCGACATCATGATCCTACAATACCAGAACATTCAGCCAACACCAACTACTTCCTGTAAAAGCGAGCGGCTTGCATGGGAGCATGCACTGGCCAAACCACTGGGGAGGTTGTGCTGCTCTAATACTTGTTCTAGTATTTAAAGTTTACCAGCAATCATTCTGCATCATTCTATTCACTTGGGCTGTGTGCTTTGTGTGTGCTAAGTTCACCAATTTTGACCATGGCAACTAGAATTTGGCTGTAAAGACAGCAGCTAAAGCCGACAGTCACTGCACTTCCTGTTTGCCCAGCACTCGTATTGCCAGTACTGTCTGATGGACAGGAAACAGGACTTTGTGTTCACTCTTTACCCTAACTTAACAATGACCGGTTGATGATGATGCTCAGTTAATGGGCCTTGATAGGAACAATGAAGCAACATCTTCAACTTAACAAAAGCCAGTTTATTAACCTGGCAGAATGGACTTACTAAAGCATTTTCAGCCAGTAGCCCTGTTGTTTGTGGTCACCAAGTGTGGTCAATAAGAAAGAGATAATAGTATATGCACACACCATGTCAACGCTGTCTATGATAGTGATGGGCCCCACTATAACATTACATGCAAAGGCTTTCTAATGTAGCATAAATCAGTGTGGTGATCTGCAATTTTCCTTACAACCTGAACACAAGTAAGGCCTAAATGTTTCAAAGTGTGCTGTTTAAAAGGAGAAATGCGGTGTGAATCAATGCCTAGCCCTGAGCTCACCAAGTGCTGCCAATTGGATAAAAAAACAAGAAAATTTTATACAACATAGTAGTGAGCCAGCAGTTAACACTACTGAATGAGGCACAGAAACTCACTTTCAGCTTCATTTTCCTCTTGCCCATTCAGTAAACCTTAGCTGCTGGTTTGCTATCCAGTCTATTTTCTCATTCTTCATACAGACAACACAACAGAGCTTTGGATTGCATCATAACTAATCTCTCTGTTCAGGCCCACCAATTAGGAACGAGATTGGGGTGCCTCAGGTCGAGATGCTCCAAGTGGAAAATTGGAAAACTTATTCAGCCTATACATGTACTTGAATCCCAATGTCCCCACTAAGCCCTAAAACATGAACCTCAAAGACTGAACTGGCATAAGTCAGCTAATCATGAGGAAGATTTATGCCAAGAATCAGCCAATCATCAATCAAGACAGATTCACCCAGTTAAGTCTTTGAGGGTTCAGGGCTTAGGGCCTAGTGTGGACATTGAGATTCAGTCAGTGTTCATTTTATAAGGAATCCAGATAGCTACCTAGATAGATGGACAGACAGATAGATAGATACTTTATTTGTCATATTAGAAATTCAAGAATGTGAATCTATTTTAAATTCAGTGGCTTGTTTACAGTAATATACACACACGTCATCACTGGGTTTTAAATCACCTTTGAAATACAGAGGAAGCCCTGTATACAGGGGATAAATTTTAGAAGTGGATAGCTTAAACCACAATGTAATAGCAAACACCACATACAGCTTAACAGAAAAGGGCCGTCTGAGGGCCCTCAGCAGGGGCAGGATGGGCCTGTGCCCGCCCACCTGTCAATCATGCCCATCCAACCAGAAGGCTGCCTTTGTTTATTTGCCATATGTGGATATTGCCTCGCAACACATAACATGGTAAGCTATCTGTGAGTAATGAGCAGCAGCTATTAAAATCTGTCAGTAAAAAATAATGAACACAAACAAGTCAGTATTTACAGTAGCCTTATTTCCGTTCATAAAAGAGTCAGCTGTGGCCTGTGCATAAATGACCCATCAGATTTGTCAGCTGTAGATACCGCTGCCCCCCAGCTAAAACTCTCTGTCCCTATTTTCTCTTAAAAAAAATCTAACTGAATTGTTGAACTATGATGATATCATTACAGCGTTCAACACAAAACCCGCCATTTCCTGTTGTAGCATACATCAGCAAGTGTTAAGTGTGTATTAAAAGTAAGTGCTGTGGATTGATTGATCATTTGGCCACAGAACCATGCTGTAGCCCATCATGAGTTGTTAATTTAATGTGTGGCTGCCGAGACATTAAATAGCCAAACCTATAGGCTATAGTGTCTTTTACATTGTTAAGTAAGGGATAATGTCATTATCATGGAATACCTCCCGACAGAGTGATGCGGGAGCCTGCACAGATCCATTAAAGTAGCCAACACTTGTAAGTTCGGCCGCCACTGTTATAGGTTAGAGTTGCATAAAGCTGTTCATATGAAGCCTACTTAATGTGTGGTTTATAGCTGCAGAACTATTCAGTGTTTTTAATAACCTTGTTGAACGCTTCATGGGTGCTTTTCTGACATGTTGCATCTGCAGCTGTGTTTCACTGTGCCAGTTCAGTGCTGTAAGTACTCGTAATATTGCTTGCAATGTTACGTAATGAGACATATGTTCATTATTAAACTTGGAAATGCATTCGTAAATGCATTTGTCTTATTTTATTAAGTTATTTGTTTTGGGTTAAGGCCCATCTGATTTCTTTCTGGACACACTTATTTTATGATTGCTGGCTACGCCTATGGCCCTCAGAAACCTATGGTCGGGAATCTGGTGGAATTTGGTTGGAAAACTGCTGGGATTTTGTTTGGGAATTTAGGAGCATCATATAATATATAATTCCCCCTCTATACAGCTAAGGCCATAGTGCGACTGACTGAAGTCAACATTAGGAGATCAACATCACTAAATTAAAGGACAACTCGGGGCACTTTCTGTCCATGACCCTGCTGTTGGCACCAAGCTTTTCTTTAATCCAGAGCTGTTGGTGTGTCACTCTGTGACTTGGTGAGAATCTGGGACTGAGTCTCAGGGCCCCAAATGACAGCAAATTCTGGGAATGCCTTAGCCACATCTGTCTACACCAGACAACCCTGGACCCAGAATGTGTGGCAGATCAAAGCCCACATCTGTGCGAAATCAGATGCGGACACTGTCACATTTTCCTTTAACACAAACTGCCTGATGACACCAATCAGTCCCTCATCATGTCTGTGTGCGTGTGTACTCATTAACATGAAGAAGTCAGGTGAAGCATGATTGTGCATTTGTGTTAAGGTCAATGAAGGCAACAGGACAATTGTTTTGTGGATTCAGTTGTTCCTCGTCTCCATGCTTTCATTCAGTAGCTAAAAAATCTCTTACACACACACTCATGCACACTGTTACTAAGGCACACATTTATATACACACAACTGAAACTGCGGGAAAGTTTATAAATATACAGCGGAAACTGAGTGAAAGTTTAAATTTAGTCGGAATGGTGGTGTTTTCAAGGTCATCCGTTTCACAATAGGAATCAAATAGTATAATATGTGCTTTGCCTACTTTGTCCTGAGAACAAGCACTATTTCATTTTCTTCCATGCTCCAGATTGGATTAGACTATTTACATGTTTTTGTTTTTTTTTTTTTCCACTAGATTGCAGTATATATGTGTGTTTGTTTTGAGAGAGAGGGGGAAACAGAGTGAGAGATATAGAGAGAAAGACAAGTCCAGACAAATCCCGCCCAGCCCTTTTGATCCCGCCCATTTACAGCTCTTCCCTGGTGACGTAACCGTTTTCCAAATATAGCATGTTGCTGATGTACAGGCAGCCTGTCCAGTGGCAGAGGCAGCTGTCAGTCAGCTGACGTCATGGGGTTTGGTGTTATTATTGTAAACAGCCTGCCAAGCTTTCCACGAGCCGAGGCTAAGCACTCCTTTGTTCACGCGCTGAAGAGATCAACAACAAAAGACATAAGACACAAGCAGTCTGTCTTCCTTTCGCTATTCCACAGTAGAAAATAACCAAACGAGTAAACTACACTGAGAAGTTGTTTCGTTGAAAGTGAAAACTTGTGCGATTCATTCAGAGTTTAGGCATGTTGATTGTTCACTCACCACCGTCTCATGGGCTGCAACTCAGCCGGCAACGCGCCTCTCCACTCAGACTTGCAGCAAACCGTCAAATTTCACACTTTTAGTTGGACGGGATACATATCCAATGACTTCACTTAGTATTTCATTTGACAGAGTCCACAACTGATTTGTATGTCACATTGTTCAGAATCATAGATTAACTCATGAAATCTTTAAATTGAACAGTCAGCAAAACAATGTAAACAACACTGCGAACCACACAATCTAGTTTGCAAGTGAATGGCCATACGATGTTAATTTTACTCATTCAGAGACGGAACCTTTTGAAATATTTGGGGAGAAATCATCAAATGTCTCACAACTGCCAGGCATGGACAAAAAAGAATCTGTTAATATTTCTAAGAATTATTGTATGTCATCTGAACTGAATCCCCTGAACAAGTCGAACACCGAAACTCTGCCGTTCATTGTCGAGGTATTTGCGTTGACGCTGTTCAGTTTGATGCGGAAGACTAGTCAACCCATGTTTATCGTGCACACAATCAGGGCATCCCCGATAAATGACCTTTAAAGGAATTGATATTGTCACTTACCCTGATTAAACACCCCGTCTATGAAAAACAGACAATGTAATCACACATTTGTTGTGGTCCCAAAACAATTCGGACATCTTCCCCCTTTACTGTTGTTACAACAGTCGCTGTTGAGGAAGTTCTCTTTTTGTTCCAGTATTTATACGTAGCTTCAATGTTGCGCGCACAGGAGGCGGAGCGGTGCCACTTCATGAGAGAAATACAAAACGACCGAGCGCGCGACCCCACACGGACTACTCAGGACAGAAATCTTCAAACATTCTGTTACAATGACTAGAAAATAATCAGACACAATAACAACACTGCGACCAACTTAATTATTTTCGAACAATCTGTTTTCCAGGGAGAGAATCGTCCGAGCGGGATGCGCGCATAGCCGCCTGGGACCCGGTAGACTAGGAAACGACACTCCAACTCTGACTAGCGCTTATAATGTGACTAGAAACAAAGTAACGAGTGTCCTCAGTCGTGCAGTTCTCAAGTAAGCTTTCTTAAATTCGTCAGCAGGTTTATAAAAGAACAGGCACAGAACGTCCCATTAAATAATATTGGATGTGTCGAGCTGAGGTGAGGTCTTGCGGTTACAGTGGAATTGCATCAGGAAGTTGTTATCACGGGTCCGCTCCAACAGTCCATCTCTCAGTCACTCCTTTAAGCATCAAGACTTATGTAATGAACCGCTTCATGATGGATTTCCCTTTTTTTAGTTTGGTGACTATCTGCAATTTTTGCGCAATGGTATTGTGTTGTCTGTTGTATCATTCTTCTTCGCTATGCACTCCTCTTGCCATGGAGCACAGGCTTCAATGACTTTTCTTTTGTCTCGTTTTCTCTCAACAGAAATTGTCCAATTAAAGAGATTTGCAAAGTGTGCCTTTAGGGTTGTACTTAGACTTAAAGTTCCATTCAGGGGAACATCAGGATCAACAATATTGTAAGATATCGATTCCCCCAAAATAAAGCTTAACAAGGAGGATCACGAGACTCTTCGCATTGTAATTTTCTCCGCAACCAATAACCTGTACAGAATCCGCGTGACACCTCACTTGCGACTGACAGAAGTCGTGCGTTAATAAACTTCGCGTGTGTGACGATGGAGACGTGAACAAAAAAATAGCGCAAGTTTTCTGTCAGCTTCTTGGTCAGGCAGTTGGTGATGGTCATTTCGTAGGCTATAACGAATCAGCATTGGTGGCTAATCTGGTTTGGTGCACGGGACTTTTTTGTTTTTTGGCGCACACCCGTCCGCTTGAGAAAGAGAGACACCCTCTGTTCGCGCCGACGGATTTGGACATGGCGGTGTGCTTTAGCTAATGGAATAAAGTGATGACTAAAATAAATGAATTACCGTCAGCCAGCGGTGCAGCTGTGCCGCTAAACTTAGATCCCATTTAAATGCTGAGAACATCAACTTTAAAGCAATAAAATTGCCTACACACACATACACACACACACACATACACACACACACACACACACACACACCGAGAGAGAGAGAGAGAGAGAATTTCTCATATGGTTATTCTGACTTACTTGTTCTGAGGGTGAAAATACCCTACTGTAAATCTTTGATTAGTTAAATCAAGAGCTCGAGATGAGTTCGCTCAGAACCTGTCAAAGGAGCTCGCCTGACCATGATCCGAGTCAGCTACCGTGAAGGCCGCACCATTTGGTTTACCAATGGGCCTAGTGATGAAACAGAATAATAAACAGCAAATGATATCATTGCCAAGCATGTTTCACAATTCACTTGGCTTATGATGTCACTTTTTATACAGAGTGACTGACACTGACAAGAATTAAGTAGGCACTGTAATCTCTCACAACTCCCCTATACTCGAAATTCAACAACTCAAACAACTCAAAATAAAGTCAGTTTTGTAACAAGTCAACATTTTTGTGCTAATGGACCAGTTTCCACTCATGTAAAAAGGTTACAGTCCTGCATGTCAGCTTTAATGTAATCCCTTCTTGAAAAAAAAAAACATTTAGGTTTGATGAATGATACGGCAAACTGCCCCATAATGTCGCAAAAGGATTGTTAACAAGGCTTTATTTTGAAGAGGTGAGCCCCATTCGGAAGTTTGATTTCGAAAACGCTCGGCTATTTCTGGCCGTGAAAACACACGGGCTGCGCGAGCTGTTGACACAGCTGAGGAGAAGCTGTCACGTTTTTCCACAGATTAGGCCTACCTGGACGCACTTTTCACCCAAACACTGACTAGAGAGAAGGTAGACGTCACCCGAGGTGCAGTGGGTGGGATGGACGTGTGAATATGTGGCTGTGTTGAATGTGCCTTAACTTTGCATTTTGTTCGTACGCAAAAAAAAAACCTTTTTATAGGTTTCTTCGCACAAATACAAAATGTTGATTGTCTTTACTCAGCCTAGAAAAAAGTATAGAGAACGTTTCAAGAAAATAAAAATGTTGAGATGTAACATAGGCGACTGATATGCCGTCGTATAAATATCATACACAATACAACAATGACTTCTTCCCAACTGAGTTTTATTTGCCTGTTCGATAAAGCGATGAAAAGAGGCTTGCAAAAGCATTGCCTTTGAGGCTGAGAGTTCCTTATTTGATCTGCTTTAAATCGTTTTATTCGTAAAGACTACCCAAATGTTAAGGACATCTAGCACCATAACATCTTAAAAATGCATTGCACCCACATTTGGATGAAGGAAAATCAAAACGCATTTAAACACCCCATTTAACTGCATTAAACAGTCAATTAATAGACTAATAAAACTAAAATGAATAGACTATAAAAACCAAATAGGCTGCCACAGCTGACAACGAGGAAATGTGTTTGGTAAACCATAAAATTATATAGTTTAGAGTCAAGAATTCTAGTGTCAGACGACTTGATTAGGCTACAGTCGGCCATTTGAAGTGTAGGCACAATGATCTCTGGCAGTACATTTTAACAGCTTTGAATTCGACGTTTTAATTTAGATTTTAGTATGGACGAATTGTTTAAGATACACTTAGGCCTACAGAAGTTTGTCGAAGAGCGAATACGATCAATGAAATTTTGCACTGGCTGTGACTTGTTACTTGTGAAACAGGTCTTCATAATAAAGTAAAATGTCTATATTAAAAGATTCTGTTTACATGCACGCTCCAGAGCCCTTGTTACCTTATTTTTCCCCGAAAGCAATTTTCAAGATGAAAATCTACGGAAGTTTTAAAAAACTAATCGTAGTACTCAACAGTGTTCTCTGCATTGTGTCATGGTGCACACTTTGCATTAAAATAACAGTGACGTGAAACGAAATGTCATTCTCTAATTGCTATTGAAAAAAATGTAAACATTTAAGTTCGCTCATTATTAATGACGTATTTTGATACGCTCCCATACTAATGTGACACTAGATACGGCCTATATATATATATATATATATATATATATATATATATATATATATATAAACTACAACTAATTTTGTGCAGGATATGGACTGTAAACACTAAATTGGACATTGTGATGGTCACTGTGAAGACAAATTCGTTGAGTGTAAGTCATGATGACTTATCCAGTAAGGTACACCTGGTGTAAGACTGGTCTACCTGGTGTAACATCGAATTTTAAAACGACAAGGCGAATGGGACTATAGAGACGCGTCTCCACGCGCCAGACTTGATCAGATGGCAGATCCATGACACTCCCTGCGCGAGGAATGGCACATGGCCGAAAACGAGTATACTTACGTTTGACACTAGTCCTGTCCATATGTGCATGACATTTCTATGATAAAGATAGGTAATCACACGCATACTAGTTTGACTTGTATGGCTTATCACTGATAGCATATGCGCACAAGCAGTAGGGTAGGCAGATATTTCTCATATTTCACACACACACACACACACACACACACACACACATACACACAAACCATGAATTCTTCCTGAAAGCATATGGGCTGTTTACAGATGTAGGTGACTGTGAGGTTACAGATTCTTTTTGTGTTCTGAAGTCATGCTCATCATCAGGTATTTGTTGATTTCCTCACCAAGGCAAGTTTGAAGCAATGGACACCATCTTTTGTGGTATCTAAATGTATCTGTATCTGTATTAGCACTGCACAAGTATACCACTGCTTTTCAGTGGTGTGGCATCTAGTCGGTGCACCTGTGTGATTTTGTGTGGATACAGTGTATGTGTGTCTGTGTCTGTGTGTGTCTGTGTGTCTGTGCAAATGTGTGTGCGGTTCTATACGAAAGGTGGGTGCGCACCTGACGAACTGATTATGTTATGACCTCTGTTGCCAATAGCCCTGTTGCCAATGGCTCCACGGCCGACAGCTCCGTTGCCAATTCAACATGTTGATTTAGCTGAGGTCTACTGGCCAGCAGAGGTCTGCCGATGTCAGTGGAACTCGTATACCACTCAGATTTGGGCCACAGACACTCACGGATGGGTCTGAGTGGTCTGACAGTCGGCCCAGTGTTGGCCCACACTATAAGACAAGTCTGCAACAACAGACAAAGTACTTTGGTGACTTTATTGCACCAAAGAACTGGTACTGGAATGGAAACGCATCTGTGTTTGAGAGAGAGAGAGAGAGATGGTGTGTGTGTGTGTGTGTGTGTGTGTGTGTGTGTGTAACAAGGAGATTTTGGGGTGGGTCAGTATCAATGTACTACATTTCTGCCAAATTGAAGAAAAGCTTAGTCTCCATCCTCTTCTTCCTCTTCTTCCTCTTCATCCCCTCTCAATCCCTCTCTCCACCTCTTTTTAATCTCTCCCCTCCACTTTTCTAGTTCTGTCTCTTTATATGTGTGTGTATGTGAGAGAGAGAGAGACAGTCCACTCCACTCATTCATACAGACACTCACTCACTCTCTCATGCTCACTCATTTCTACACACACTTGCTCATTCATACACTCACTCACTCACTCTCTGTCTTACTTTTTAAATGACATTTAATAATGAATGTGGACTCAGTGAATCTGGACTTAGTGAATGTGGTGGCTCTCTGTGTGTTTGTGTGTGTGTACATATGTACAAGTGGCGTGTGTGTAGGCATATGTGCATGCTTGTGTGAATGTGTTGTTCTGTCTATACAATATGTGTGTGTGTGTGTGTGTGTGTGTTTGCATACATGAATGTATGTATGGGTGTGTGGATGTGTGCATGTGGGAGGGTTGTCTTTCAGCCTGTTGGCCTGGAGATGATGGTGTATAGCCAAATGGTCCATGACCTTGAGTCATTGGACAGAATTTCATGAAACTTGGCATTCACCTGGGTTTGTTAGTCATTTCATAGGTTAGTGTAACACACCCTTTTTTGTAACGGGATATTGGGGAGCGAAGTGTCAGACTTTTACATTTCCATCTTTGACTACAATCATTTATGGGTGTAATTAATAACAATCTGTTCAAAGCCTCCAAAGTTATTACACAACAGTGTTTGACCTACCTGGCTGGCTTGGTTGATTCAGTGTGTGTGTGTGTGGGTGTGGGTGTGGCATCCAGGGATGAGACCAAAAGTTTCTAGTCTATATTACCCTAGTGAGACATGCCCACCAAGGTTTATGCCTGATATGTGTGTGTGTATGTGTGTGTGTGTGTGTGTGTGTGTGTGTGTGTGTGGGGTGGTGGGTGGTCTAGGGGCCATTCTGTAATCAACTGTAACTATATTGTATTCTGTTGCAGCCAAGTGGGGCTACACACTCACAAGGTTTCACATTTCCCAGTGTTTCAAATGCCAGTGTTTCAGAATCATCAGTGTTTCAAATGCCAGTGTTTCAGAATCATCAGTGTTTCAAATGCCAGTGTTTCAGAATCATCAGTGTTTCAGAATCATCAGTGTTTCAAATGCCAGTGTTTCAGAATCATCAGTGTTTCAAATGGCAGTGTTTCAGAATCATCAGTGTTTCAAATGGCAGTGTTTCAGAATCATCAGTGTTTCAGAATCATCAGTGTTTCAGAATCATCAGTGTTTCAAATGCCAGTGTTTCAGAATCATCAGTGTTTCAAATGCCAGAGTTTCAGAATCATCAGTGTTTCAGAATCATCAGTGACAAAAGGTGAATCAATGGAAATAAAGCCAACACTGGCACTACCAGGGGGTCATAGTTATTAGACAGGTTGCATGTGTGTGTGTGTGTGTGTGTGTGTGTGTGTGTTTGGATCATAGCGATTAGAACACTGTACAGGTCGTATGTGTGTGTGTGTGTGTGTGTATTGTAGTGATTAGAACACTACAAGTCACATGCATGTATGTGTATCATAGTGATTAGACGACTGTACAGGTCGCACATGTGTGTGTGTGTGTATCACCGTGTTTAGACCACTGTACAGGTCACATGTGTGTATGTGTGTGTATCATAGTATTTAGACCACTGTACAGGTCTCCAGTGTGTGTGTGTGTGTCCTGCTAATGGTGAACTACCAGTATTAAGTGTTGTGTGCTTCTAAAGTTAAATCAAGAGAGGTGAGCTATGCAAAACTAATGTGGTCAACAGATGTTACACTGCACTGACTGAAATCACTGTAATGTTTGCATTAACTCAAATAAGACTAATTTAAAAATTAATGCATGATGTGGATAGTATTCTTTACAGGTACCACAGACACATAAACCCTCATAAGCTCTCACAAGAAACAATACAGATGCACATACACACTATCACATGCAAAGTATCAAACAGACATTTTTCCCTTTCCATTTGTCCCTCCCACACACACTTACACACACACACACACACACACACACACACACACACACACACACACACATACACACACGATGACAAACAGTCTTTCTTTATATCTCTCTCTCCCACACATAGGCTCCCACTCTCTCTCTCTCTCTCTCACACACACACACACACACACACAGGATCTGAAAGAAGAGGGAAATGTAAAATATGAGGAAGAGCTGAAAGGTCATATCGTGTGGGCGGACACTGTATCTGAGAGAGAGAGAGAGAGAGAGAGAGAGCACACACGCGTCACATAGAGAGAGGAGGGGCTCAAGTCCTACAGTTGAAACCAATTTTCCATTTAAACAATAAACGAGGGAGTGCAGGGGCACACAGGTCCAAAGGCAACCAGGCCCAAGCAACACTGCCTGCCCCTGTGACTTTACAAGAACATGTGTGAGCACACCTGGGCACTGCCTGCCCCTGTGACTTTACAAGAACATGTGTGAGCACACCTGGGCACTGCCTGCCCCTGTGACTTTACAAGAACATGTGTGAGCACACCTGGGCACTGCCTGCCCCTGTGACTTTACAAGACCGTGTGTGAGCACACCTGGGCACTGCCTGCCCCTGTGACTTTACAAGAACATGTGTGAGCACAACTGGGCACTGCCTGCCCCTGTGACTTTACAAGACCGTGTGTGAGCACACCTGGGCACTGCCTGCCCCTGTGACTTTACAAGAACTTGTGTGAGCACACCTGGGCACTGCCTGCCCCTGTGACTTTACAAGAACATGTGTGAGCACACCTGGTCACCACAGTCTCCCCTAGAGCAACTTAGCCAGCTAGCTAGCCAGGTTCCTTAACCACTACGCTACCACCACCCGTTAGATACACCTTACTTAATAGAAAATTCATATCACCCTGCCTGTTCTCCTTGTTTAATACGTCTCTACAAACAAACAAAGAGCCACTGTACCCAAACCCAAAGAGCTATCTCTGACCTATGATAAGTTTCTAGACAGTGTTGCTGTTAACTTCCAGTGTGGTCTTGATCGTTGAACTGTTTCAGGCTGTATCACAGTTACTGAGATTTAGATGGACACTAACACAACAATACTGGCAAGAAACCTACTCCTATCTGACAGATGGACAGATAGACTGAGCTGCCTCAGTTATCTGAGGAGTCACAGAAGCAGAAACGTATTCCTCTTTCTGCTGCTCACTCTTTCTCACAACAGACAGGTCAGATACCACTCGCTCTACACTCTACACTCACACACACATACACACACACAGACTCATACACACACACACACATACACATAAACACACACACACACACAAATACACACCCTTGCACTGAAATGCTCACAATGACTCAAGTGTCACTTGAGAATGCCTTCACTTCCAAGAAATCCATGCTGCATAAGGGAGAGAAGGAGAGAGAGAAGGAGAGAGAGAGGGAAAGAGAGAGAGAGAAGGAAAGAGAGAGAGAGAGATGGGCTCAGTGGAACAAATGTGGCAATGGAGAAATACTTTAGGATTGAATGAGTACAGTTTGTTATTTGTGATTGATGTGTTTGTACATTTATATGTTGGGCTGTGGGTCTTGTAATTATATGGTGTGTGTTTTGTGTTTGATTTGTGTGTGTGTGTGTGTGTGTGTGTGGGGGGGGGGGTGTTGGAGTGTGGATGTGTGTGTAAAATAGAAAAGGCATCCGGGAAGTGTGTTATGTGACACATTATCATGGGATCATGTGTGTGTGTGTTGTTTTTAGTAAGTGCTAGCATGTGCCTAAGTATGGTGAGTATGTGTGTGTGTGTGTGTGTGTGTGTGTGAGTATGTGTGTGCCTAAGTATGGTGAGTATGCGTGTGTGTGAGTATGTGTGTGTGTGAGTATGTGTGTGTGAGTATGTGTGTGTGTGAGTATGTGTGTGTGTGAGTATGTGTGTGCCTAAGTATGGTGAGTATGCGTGTGTGTGAATATGTGTGTGTGTGAGTATGTGTGTGTGTGTTTTACACTCTCATGGAACTGCATCATGCAGGAGTGGAAATGATGCTCTTGTCTTGTTTACCACAAACAGAGAGTAGACTGGGTGGGTAAGCATAGTGCTTATGAGTCACTAAGCCTTCTCTCTTTCTAATTTTCTACCTCAGCAGTGTGTATCTGTGTGTGTGTGTGTGTGTGTGTGTGTGAGAATTACTATGATCATTACTGTGTGAAACTTCACAATGGCATTACAGTTCTCAGTAAGACAGAAAGTTTCCTTCCTCTGTTGTGTCCTGCGCACTGCACACACTCATATGTTCAGACACACACACACACACACATGCACACACAGACACATACAAACCCAAACACTCACAAAACCAATACACCCTCCCAGGCTATGATGTGAAAGTGGGCAGTAATTCTCTTTCTAATTATGTGTATTTATATGTACATGTATCATGTGTATGTGCACATACCTATGTGTGTGTGTGTGTGTGTGTGTGTGTGTGTGTGTGTGTGCTGGTTTCCCATTTTCCCGCCTGTTCCCGTTCTCCACGCCCATATTTGGATGGGAAAGGAAGGGAATCCCATACCGTGACTCAGGATTTTTTTTTTTTTAATTTTGCAGCCAAAAGAGGGCTGTCTCCCTCCCTCCCTCCCTCTCTTTCTTTCTCCTGTATTTCTTCCCACAGACCACTCCCCCTCTTTCCCTCCCTCTATCTCTCTTGATCTTGGAGCATTCAACTCTTCCTCGCTCTCTCTATTGCAACCCGATTTTGCTGCTGCTGTTGCTTTGACACACACACACACACACACACACACATACACACACACACACGTTTGCAATTTACAATGGTATCAGATAGATTTGACACTCATCTCTCTCTCTCCCTCACACACACACACTCATTGCAGTTCTCTCTCTCTCTCTCTCTCTCTCTCACACACACACACACACACACACACACACACACAGCAAAATGTCACAATTTGACCGTTATAATAGGTTCCCTCCAAACCCTCCCCTGTATGCCATGGGGACATGTTTGTGGGAGGGGAAAAGTATTGTTTTCTAATATATGTTGTATTTTGAATGTACATGCAAAACAACCAAACAACAAAACAACCACAACGAACACAGAAGAATATTTTTTGTTTAATATTTGCGTCGAATAGTTTATGCTGAACTGTCGTTATTTTGGGAGCGAGTGCCCTCTAGTGGGTGTACCAGTGAACGTCTAGTTTTCTTGAGGAGGTCTTGATATCAGCCTATCCAAAAGATCTTTTTTCAGTCATTGGAGATACGAAAAGCTTAACTGGTGGGCCTATATCCCTAAAGAAGCGCAATTGTCTTTATCAGCAATAGTTGCGATGACAGAACAGTATTAGGTATTTGTTACCCAAGCGTTGTTATATTATTGGCTTCGTTTGTCCATAGTTTTTGGTGCAGTGACCCACATTGCAGTCACTTACATACTAGGTTGTAGTTGTAGTATCTACATTGTGTCAACTCAAGTAGCTACAACATTTGTAACAATGTCAGCGCTCATTTATGGGACATACCAACTACGAGTGTTGTTCGGAAAGTAGTGCCCGATGCATGCTTTCATATAAAGCATATAAAGTAAACACTCAGAATACAGTTGATTTAATAATGTAATGTACTATTATTTTGAAGTTTTAGCCAATTTATTAGGCTAAACAAATTGTACGTTATTGTCACTTGATCCTCTATCAAACTGCGTCACCCCCGTGTTAACTGTAGATACAAATTTGCCGCCATTTGCAATGTTGCTGACTCCAGGGCCTGGCTCCGTGTTTGTCATGCTGCAGCTGCATGGTCTTCCTCTGCAACTTTAAGTCGCCGTTATTTTTACTGTAAAGTCATCACGTTTGGAATAAAATGTCGACAAAAAAGAAACGCTCATCTCACACCGAGAATTCGAGCTGGGTCGTTATTGCTGCTGGTAACAGGCTATCGACAATACTAACATGACTAAAACTAACATGACAACCTTAATGTTGATAATGTTGTTAGCTAATGCTACCTGGGACTGTGCAAATCGCTACGAATCTTAGCGTAAGCAGAAAGCAGTTCTGCTATTAAAAGTGTGTGCAGTATTTGTTGCTAGTGAACAATTATTACCTAAGAGAGGGACTTAAAACGACAAGACTTCTAACAGGAAAAGTATTGTGTTCTGTAAACAGACTCCATAGTTGATGCCCCCAAGACAGCTACGGGGGAGCCTACATTTGTCAGACTACGAAACCCTGCAACGGGTGAGCATGAGCATAATGTCATTCTATGGCAGTTACGAAGTTCTGTCTGTGTATGTGTGTGTTATGCAAGTGTATACTTATGTTTGTGTCCTTTACCTTACTGTACTGGACTGCACTGCAAAACTTTTTTAATGCAGTATTTTGGACACAAAAAACCTGCATGCAAAAACATGGCACTGTACTGCATGTTGCCTATAATTCAGTATTTTGGACACAAAAATGTTGCAGTGAGTACTGCAGTGTACTTATAAAAAGTGCAGCTTCCCTGTGCACTAAGGCATGTTTAAAAGGGCTATTTTGATTTGAGTAAATGCATTTAATTATTTGTTGCAAATCTATTGATAGGAAGTGCATCATTGTACCTGTTCGGTAGTGGAGACACAGACCTGTACGAGGTGAAGGCTTTTACTGAAGATTACCATTCCTGGTTCATTGGCCAAACAGTTCAGAGAGGTGAGAATCACAATTTGTGGGTCTGATCTCTATTAATGTCTTCCATATTTATATAGTAAGGTATATGACTATTTTTTTTTTAATTCAAAGTCAAAGTGTACTTTATTGTCAATTCATTATGTAACAAGCATTACAAAGAGGATTGCGTTTCACCAGACACCAAATGTGCAATTTAACGAAGACATGCACACACACCACACATAATAAATAGACATAAAACATACAGGTTATTAAGAAAAAATAAGCAATGATACTCTAATATAAAATATTTCATAAGTAAAACAACTGTACCTTACAAAGCATTTCCATGGCTACAATAGGTATATTACATTATCACCAGTACCAAAACCAGTACCAAAAAGACACCAGGAATTTACAGAAAGTGCTACAGAAAAAAATTGAGTTCAGCTCAAACATTTATAGTTCTAACAGCTTTAAGCTTAGTGTAACACAAAATAAGATAAATGTATAATTTTATCAACTTTAGAAAAGCAGACAAAGATGGCCTATTCCCTATTTACATTTGTGAGTATGGAATTTGGCCCTCAAGATGAGAAGGTTAATAATGTGCTAAAAAACAGATTTAATTTCTCATTTGTCTCTAGGCTAACTTTTGTCATCTACTATGTTCTCTATCTTGCCTTCAGCTTCACTTGTAGTGAATAAAACTGACCTTCCTGAGATATCTGAAACGAGCAGTCCCTGATTACAAACCTCCTCAACTCTCTCTGCTCTGAAGTATCACTAAATATCAGTTTGTAGGATGTCAAAGTGATGATTGGTGTTGAAGTGATTGGTGTGTGTAACAATGTTCTGTCTTGGTGTAAAAAAGGACTGTGATGTCTCCTGCAGACAAGTGTGTGTGTGTGTTCTAGATGGCAGGTTGCTGTACATCACGCCGATGGACCCACTTTACCTGTTGCTGCCCTACCTGCAGAGGGCCGGAGCTGAGGTGAGTCTCGAGAGGTGGGGCCACTGTGTGGAATACATGTCTCTCTTCCCTACTATCTCCTACACTTTCTCCCTCTCTCTCTGGTCTCCACTCTGCCTTAGTCTCTCCCTGTTTCCTAAACTCTCTCTCTCTCTGGTCTTCTCCACTCTGCCCTAGTCTCTCCCTGTCTTCTACAACTCGCTCATTGTAGTCATAGGTTTCAGAACAGACTTGCGGATTGGCACTTGTAAGTTATGTTTTATGACTTTGTGTTCTGTAGGGGAAGTTCCAGCCAGTGGAGCAGGTGGTGAAGGATGAGGAGTTCCCAGGATGCCCCAGGCTCCTGAGCTGCACACGCTCACTGACGTCCCTCCATCAGGTGGCCGAGGAGAAAGGTGAGGGGTTGCTGGTGCACAGTTACAGTCTATACGGTAAATGATGAGTGTTATATAAACTTAAAGTATGTCTACCGGTATGATGTGGGCAACTATTCAAGCACCAGTGGTCCAAGGGACAGAACTCCATTCCAGTTTGCAACCAGAAAGAGTCTGTTTTCTCCTCGTATACAAGGCTGTGGTCGTAATTTTTCAGTCCAACTATTTACAAATAAAGAGAACTGTGTTTTGATACATGCACTTGCGAAAAGGCACTGTTTTTTACCCATTTCTGTTTTGCTCTTTATCTCATCTCCTCACTCTCTCCCTCCCTCTTTCTCTCTCCTTTCACAGAGGTGGGCATTCTGAAGTTCCACAGGTTTAGTCAAGAGAAGACATTGGATTGGCTCAAAAAGAAGGTCAGTCTGATGTTTCTGATTAACAGTGTCATTTTATTTTATTATCGGCGTCTGTCCTCACTGACAGAGCCACCCCCCCACGAAAAAAAAAACAAACAAAAAAAAAACACTCACACACACTCTCTCACTCTCACACTCAGTCATATGTATTTTTTAGTTTTGCTCACACACACACACACACTCTAATGACGTTCTCTATTCTTCTGCAGGTTGAGAGGACAGTGAGCACACTCAGGAACAGCTGCATCTCTGTTGGAGGAGGAGTTAAATCATCAACCTTCATCAGGGTCAAGCAAGAAGAACAGGCCTCTGATGGTGCGTGAGTTTATGTGTGTTTGTGTGTGTTTGTTTGTCTGTCTTATACTCAGGCTGAATGTGTGTGTGTGTGTTCCAGAGGACTACCTTCGCTATGCCCATGGGCTCATTTCAGAGTACATCAGTGAGGACCTCAGCAAAGACCTGCTCAGGCACTTGGAGTATGTATAAACACACACACACACTTATTCACACACATACACTCGCTCACACACACACAGACACACACCAAGGAATGGAATGAATAGAAAAAACTGTTCTTTTCACCTGTTGTTTGACGTCAATAAGACCAGTAATAGGAGTAATAGTAGGGTTTCCATGGGTCAGGGAATTGCAGGGAAATCATAGAATTTCAATACAACCTGTTCCAGACATGGAAAATCATCAATTTTATATTTTTATGGACAAAGTCAGGGAATGTCAGGGAATTTTGGTAATGGTATCTAGTTGTGATCTAATGTGATGTATTTATTTCCATGCTTCCTTCTTGGTCTTTATTGAGTATTAACTTCATTATACAACACATCAGTAGAGAAACACTTTGTACTTTGAACACTTAAGTATTTTTAAAAATAAGTACTTGTACACTTTCTCTTAAGTAAAAAAATGACTTACACACTCACACACACACACAGACCTGCAAATCAGTTGTGAGGGTGGTAGTGTAGCACACTAGTGCCTTACACTCGTCAGTAATCATGTTCAGGAGTGGTATTCGGTCTCCTTGAACTGTTTATGGTTATTTTAGGGTGTACTGCATTAGCTGTACGTGCGTGTATACATTCTACAGTAGCAGTGTAGACAGAACAGCACAGTAGGTCTACAGATCAGCATAGCTGCTAATGCTCCTGTTATGGGTTTCACCCGTAATTGACAAAACCCCAAACTTCAATCAGATTAATATGTTTGCCCATGGTGGGCATCGACTTCTAAAACACTTGGCTTGGCCTGCTGTTTGCTTAAAATGCCAATTCTCTTCTGAAACACCGATGACTGTGGTGAGTCAACTGAGCTGGCATGGATTTTCAGTAAGCCGTGTGTTAGTGTAGTGTTGTGTGACATTTGACAAAGATCTTTCACCCGGGTCAGGAGACATAGACATAGACACAATAACATACAATGTTGCCTATTCTAGATACTAGTTACACTCTAGTTACACTCCAGGACATCCACCTTTGGAGCCTTTTTTGTTTTTTTGGGAGGGGGTTGCCAATTCTAATGGTGCTAATGGTGGTGGTGGTTGTCTTCAGCACATGAGACCAAGATCAACTTGGCTCAGATGGTGTCCTGTGTGTTTGGGTGGTGGTACTGTAGTGGTTAAGGAACCTGGCTAGCATGCAAGTAGCCTGAAAAGTTGTGGATTCGAATCCCAGCTGCCACTGTTGTGCCCTTGAGCAAGGCACTTAACCCTAAGTTGCTCTAGGGGAGACTGGCACTTGATAGACACTTGATAGTTGACGAGTTGTAAGTCGCTTTGGATAAAAGCATCTGCTAAATTCATAAATGTAAATGTAATCCACTTAGACTAGTATAGTCTAGGTGACTGGCATAGTAGAGGATTTATGTGTTCTCTGCAAGCATGTGTTTGACAATCTGCTGTTCATTATGATGGCGAAGATACTGATGGTCCTTTTTCTAAGTTTGTGGCAACAGAACTAATGCAGCTCCCTTGTACTACATTGGCCCTGTTCTTCCAACTGCAAAAGTGTAAACCCAGTGTGTGGCATATCTCTGTGCAAACTCATCACCATTTCAAAATGTGACATCCACAGACTTCAAAAGTGTCACAACTACAAGAGAGCTGCTCTGATTTAGTGTGTGTATATATATGTGTGTGTCTGTGTGTCTGTCTGTGTGTGTGTTTGTGTTTGTGTTTGTGTGTGCATATGTGTTTATGATTTCTCCTTTCCCCTGTGGGAGAAAGGGAGGCTTTGACGGGCAGATCTAAACCAGGGCTGAGTTCAGGCAAAGGGTAGATGAGTGTGTGTGTGTGTGAGAGAGAGAGAGAGAGAGCGTGCACCTGAATGATCAATCAGTCAATCAGGCTGACAGTGTCACAGACCTTTATATGACCTCCCTGAGTCTATTACATGACTTGCAACAGCTTCCACTCTTCTTAAAAAGTAACAACTTTTTAAGTTGTTTACACATAACCAGGACCCAGTAATTAGGCAGTCGTGAGAAGTTTACTTGTTAACAGAACATAAACTGACTGCCTAGAAACCGTGTAAATAGTTCTGATATATATATGAAAACAAAGAAATTCGCAATTCGCAAGACTCGACTGCTTTTTTTAAAATGATACTTAACTATTAGTGTTGTAATGCCTGCCAGGGCATTTATTCATGCAAATGGTGTAAGAAGGCATTCATTAACCTTGCAGCTCTCGACTGCCTGGTCGAAGGGTCGGTAGTTCCACTCAGTTTGGTGAATTGTGCTACGCAAACACACTCTGAACACTCGACCAGAATCAGAACCAACAGAAAAACGACGATGACAAAGCAACAAGTGGCCTTTGCACTGAGTCGATGCAGAACCATAAATCAGCCAGAGAGCTCTGCCGAGGGATAAAAGAGTTTCTCTTTGACATAAATACAAGCAGCAGAATACAAGCACATCACGACAGTTGCAGATGCTTCATAATGGCATAGTAATGCTTCATAATGGCATAGTAATGCTTCATAATGGCATAGTAATGCTACATAATGGGATGCGAGTGGGGTGGCAGCCTGTGGCAGTTATGTTTCTTTGTTCTTCTGTGTGTGTGTGTGTGTGTGTGCGTGTGTGTGTGTGTGCGCTCGCGTGCGCGTGTAGATTACCTGAACTCTGCAGCCCCAAACAGGAGCCTCCAGCAAAGGTTAGTCCTTCTCCTCCTGCTCCTCTTCATCTTCCTCTAGTTTGTTTCCCTGTTAAACTCCCTTTCTCCTAGTCCTGGTTACTGCCTCTGTGCTGACTCTGTGCTCTGTGCTGACTCTGTGCTCTGTGCTGACTCTGTGCTCTGTGCTGACTCTGTGCTCTGTGCTGACTCTGTGCTCTGTGCTCTGTGCTGACTCTGTGTATGCATGTGCGTTTGCATGTGTGCGTGTTTGTGTGTGTGTGTGTGTGTGTGTGTGTGTGTGTGTGTGTGTGTCTGTGGTGCGGCGCCTCTGTCCCCTGAATCTCCACAGCAGCAGTCTGTTTACCCTGTCTGAATGTCATGTAGAGTGCACCTCTTTGTTCCCTCATTGAACTAAGACACACTTGGGTGTGCTGTTGTAGCCAGTGAGACGTTGTTGTTGTCATTGCCATGGCAACGCCATCGGTTGGTGATGTTTTATTTATTTTCTGGCAGAAGCGGAAGCTGTCTGACGTGCCGGTGGAGGCCAAGGACGACTACACCAAGTTCAACAGTTCTGATTTTGCACGCAAAGTGAGTGCTTGGCCAACTGGCCAAGGACGGGAGATGGTTGCCAGCTTTTAGCTCAGTTTATTGTCATTATTCAAATTGGAACAATAGTCCAACAAAATGTAATGTCAATCAAGGAAACTTTGAAGAAGCTCGTTAATAAAAAAAGACAATACAACACAAATAGGAATAAGAACTGAAAACAGGGACAGATAAAAATGTAGGGCCCATCTGTGGTCGTAGAGAGAGTGGCTATGCATAAATTGACATTGAGTTTAAAGCGCAAATAGTTCTTAAAAGCGCTCAATTTATGTTTTATTTTCGGTCCAAAGCTAAAAGTTGTTATGGATGCTGAGCTGTAGAGCCAGCATATTGGCGACCCCAGACTCAAGGTCATGTTTGTTGTATAATAGAACGTTTCCAGATGTTTTGTTTGTTTACTTCTTAGTGCAACCTGTTTGTTTGTTTGTCTGTTTGTTTGTTTATTGGTGCATGTTTAGCAAGGATGGTACACCAAACAAAACAACAACAAATCATGCAATACAGAGAGAGCAGCGTGGTCACGGAAACAGTGTCATGCAAGAGCAGATAGAACAGGCACTGAGGACAGAGAACCAGACAGCAGTTCTTTTTGTTTGTTTTGAGGACAGAGAACCAAACAGCAGTTCCTGTGGTTCCTGTGATTTGTGTTTGTTCTCCAGCTGTTTATGTGAGTGTGGCGCGTGTGCTTTTGCTAACACTCTGGGAGGCTTAGCGGGGGGTCAGAGGGGCTCATAGGAGGGCTTCATACTCTTTTTTTCCCATATTCCTGGTGTGTGTGTGTGTGTGTGTGTGTGTGTGTGTATGTGTGTGAGAGAGAGAGAGAGAGTGAGGAAGTGGAAAACTACCTGAGGAAAATAATAGTCCTATCACGCATCAGTTCAACCTGTGCACAAAACACAGGTGATTTCACTCACTTGCTGATCTATTTGAGTGAGGAGTCAGAGTTGAGCTAATCAGTATCAGCTAGTTTAGTGAAAACCTGGAACACATTATATGATTGGCCTTTTATGCCCTAAATATGGAGTTTCCCACATCTTGGTGTGTGTGGGTGGTGCACCACTGTGGAGGCACCACTAGGGGGTGCTCTGGCGCTCCTGTCAGAGGTTAACAGTGTGCTGCTGTTTTGTGTTGTCTGACTCCTCCAGCCGCCCAAGAAGATGACTGCAGCTCAGAAGTCTCTAGCCAAGGTGGACAAGTCGGGCATGAAGAGCATGGCAGCTTTCTTCAGTCCTAAAGTCAAACAGGAGAAAAACTAGGTGTGTGTGTGTGTGTGTGTGTGTGTGTGTGTGTGTGTGTGTGTGTGTGTGTGTGTGTGTGTGTGTTTATGAGCTGAGTAATTTTGTTAATAAAGAAACACTTAATGTCAATCCATTTGTCCCTATTTATGTCATTTTAAGTAAACTAAATGAAGCTAATGATGATACAAATTATTATTATTATTCACTTCACCATGTTGCACATCATTGACAGGTTTATTGGGTGTTTACTGTTCTCAATGACTTTTAAAAAAGGTGGCAGACATGCACTCCCTCTAAATCCCTATGTCCACCCTAACCCTAAGTCCTGGACTCTTCAAGACTTACCTCACAAATCAGCCAATAATAAATTAGGCCAGTTAAGATTCAGGCTCAAGGTGTAAGACTTGAAAATAGAATTGTTTGTAAGTCTATGGTGGCAGGAATGAGTTTCAGTAGAAGCCAGCTGCAGTAGGTTGGGTGTCAAAGGTGGATTAGGTACGACTATGCGGGTCTGTCTCTAGACATTCCTGACGGCTGACTCCAGTAGTGTGTGTCAATAGGACTCAGATGCTCTCATCAATATTCTAGCCCTTTCCCAGGACCACTGTGGGTCACAGTATACCTCAGCTGCTACAGAAAAGGAATCCTCACAGCATCAGAACAGGGGTGTGTGCGTGTGTGAGAGCTTGTCTTTGTTGTATTTGAGCTCTTGGTATCTCTTTGTGTGAAAAAGGGAAACATGACAATTGGGTGTGTCTGAAATATTCAGTTGAATTTGTGTCTGTTTGGAGGACAACCCAAGAACAGGAAGTGTGACAAATACAGTCTAAAACAGGAAAGTGTTTCTCTAAATGCTTCTTGAGAAGAGAAAGGACAGTTTTTGTCTTTAGTTTGTGCATTTCAGTGCATTATGAGCCCAACACAAATATAGACCCTGACATAAGTTGCATGCTTACGTCATATAACATTCTCTCTCTCACTCACACACCACACGCACGCACACACACACACACACACACACACACACCAATACAATGATGCACCTGCACCTGTAGCCACAGATCTCGCAGATCACAGATCTTTCACTTCCTGGTAATGTTGGCTGGAGATTACCCCTGGTTTCAGATAGCAAGCACCTAACTTCTCATTCCTGAGAAATAACTGAATTGACTACTTGCATATGCAAAAACAACAGAAACCTCAAAGGCAGTGGTTCCAAACTTGTGGTCTGTCAAGGCATTGCAGGTTATATACATAGGTTATATATATAAGGTACTGTATATACATACATGCATGTCATAAAGGATTGAATGGTTCCAGTGAAAATTATCCAAAGTGATTTATGTTCAAATAAATTAATTTTTAGTCCTTCCTTCAATCGGAAGTTCCACTAACATTTGATGCTTGATACAATATATGATCTTGATACAGATTTTTGATACATTTGATGTGTGAGGTTGAATTGGCATTATGGGTAATGCTAGCAGCTAAACATTATCATGGAGCAGTGGTTGGTAAAATGTATGGAAAAATATGCACTATGGCCTATGTTTTCAATGCTTTCAGCTCATGAGAGCTATATTTGCGAAGTCTTAACAGCAACATTGTTCAAAATTACATTAAATACATGAAATATTTGTCTCCCAGTTATGAATATAGGCTAAAACTTTGGGTGGGCCATGTTAGATTTTCAGAATTGAATTTTGGCCTCAGCAGTCTAAAGGTTGGAAACTTCTGCTCTAAGGGTTACTTTAGGATACTTGAGCTGCCAGCTGTAGAGTTATTAAAGTCAAATATGACACTAGTTAACATAGAGTTAACTAATGGATCGGGTGATTTGATATGAAATATTGTAAAACTGAGGTACCACGTATCGCAATACTTATTTATTAATTGTTTGAATTTTATTTATGGTACCTTTTTTTATTAACCTGACAAAATTGCTTTTGAAGTCCACAATATGACACATGTTCATGTTTCATGTGCTCATTCAGAATAATGACGATCAGAATTATCCCATGAGACTTTTAATACAGCCAGGTGCAGGCTAAAATATGGTAGAAATAAATCAGACTATCAGAATCAAATTATGTTAGACTTTTTAAAAAAAAAATCATAGTATATTATATTGTGGCCTTATTAGTGTGATTGTGTTATGCTGTCTGTGGCATTTTCTCACCCCTAAAACCAACTGGGGGGTATTTTTAAATATTTTATTTTAGTTTTTGTTCCCTAAATACAGAGGAGGGATTTCCCTAGCAACACTTGACTTTACAAAATCAACATTGATTAATTTTGAGAGGCGTTTGCTCAGATTAACCCTGTCTCACCAGACAGCTACAGTCAGACAGACTATCCAATATAACCATTGGGTTATTTATTAAATAAATAGCAGTATGAGGGGCTTGATGGCAGAAACAGAGCGCTCGCAAGGTTTCCTTTTTTCTGTCAGGGGATTGAACACCCGTCACTAAGACAAATGCATGCAGATGTATGCGCTATATGGTCATAAAATGTTTAATAGAATAGTTCACATTTACATTCTGCTTAAACATTCTGTGAGAAAATGGCAAGCAGAACTTTTACGTAAAGATAACTGGCAAGCTGAGCTTTTGTTTAAGTTGTCAAGCAAGCCTGCACGGAGGCCTATTTATATTTCTCAGCACCTGTTGGTAAGAACGTCAGAGCAACTTAGCTACTTTTCTTAGCAACGAGGTTACATTTAGGTCTACAATGTCAAATGGAGTAGAGTAGGGTACATCCATCCTAGAGGCAAAGGGCTTAAATCAGGTCAAGTCAGTGTTAAATGAACAGGACCAAGCCTTCATTCAAATGTACAATGTAGGCTATACTAGCCTTCAACTGTTTGTTACTTAAAACGGCATTCTTATTTTTTTAATCAAATTTAAATATTTCTAAATAAGGGTGTGCCCAGTAGGGTGTATACATCAACCTAAATTGACACTCGGATCTAAAGTAATTTCTTTTAATCCAACATGTTTTTGTACACATGAAAAGTCCAGAGTATATCACTCCATATACCTGTTTCAGTTCAGCAATCGCTGTCGGTTCACGTTCTTTCTCCCACCAACAGCATTTGCTGAACTGGAACAACGGGTATGGATCGATTCACACTGGATTTGTCCTTTAAGAAAGCTATGTCTGAATTCTCAAAATTAATGTTGTTTAGATTGTGTTGGTCTTACTCAGATACATAAAAGTTTGAAACATGCACATGCATGGCAACTTGCTTTGCTATTGACGTGTCTTATTCTTATACTTTAGGCTAAATCTTGTTTTCAGTTGGAGCCTTGAGTTGAGCCTTCAGTTGGAGTTTTGAGTATAGTGTGCCGTGTTCTTTTGTATGTTGTCAGATAAGCACCTCAAAATATACCCCAAAGCTATAACAATAACTGCCCAGCCATCATGAAAAGGCTATAGGCTTGCTGTATGTTGCTGTAGGTTTTTAACCGGATATGGTTTGAACCTAAACGAAGCTAAACATAAACTTCAAGTAAAAACTGGATGCTCTATACAGATAACATAACATTGTCCCCATGCACCCGTGACTGATCTCCCTGTTGAGACACAGCCTCACCCACATAACAAACCCCATTTTAGTCCCTGATGATGCATTGTGCTGTCAAACCTGACCGACAAAGAACCCCTTGCCCACACATGCCCTTCATTTGAATCTGGTAATGGGTCCTACACTGGGGTCCTAATCTGAGTGAACAGTGGTCTCCTTTCTGTGGAGCTGAAATAGGCCCCACATTTCACACTGGTAAGGGAACACACTGGGCAGCCAATGGGCCTATGAGCCAACCCCACTTGGAACCTGCACTGTAAAAAATTTCCTAATCCCACTCTCTCTCTCCTACTCACTCACACTCTCTCTCTCCTACTCACTCACTCTGTCTATCTCTCCCACTCACTTCCTCTCTCTCTGAACAGAGAGGATGACCCGTTTCCTGTGTGACAGGCAAGAACCAGATCCATTTCATTAGTTCAGTACAAATCTAGTGGAGGTAAATCTGATGTGTTCTGATGTGAGGAAGCTGGGGGTCTGTCCTGGAAGAGGAGTGGGACACACGGGTGGTTCCCTCATTCATCCAAATTGAATGAGGGAAGGTTCAATCTGGATGACATGCAAGGAAGATGACAGTCTAAGCTGGAGCCAAGGAGATAAAGCAAGGGTGAGAAAGATGAGGGTCTTGCCTGAAGAAGATGAGAGGAAGATGAGTGTCTAACCTGAAGAAGATGAGAGGAAGATGAGTGTCTAACCTGAAGAAGATGAGAGGAAGATGAGTGTCTAACCTGAAGGAGATGTGAGGGAGATGAGGAAGGTGAAGGTCTATTCTGTTGAAAGAGGTTCAGTGGTGCCCAGGTGTGTTTTTCAGAGCTCTGTGGGACTCCAGCAGAGTCCAGGTGAGTTGCGGGAGTCGGGGCTCGAGTTCTCCATGCATTTGATAATTCATGAGAAGTAGAAACACGAGTTCCCAAAACAAGAGTTCCCACAGAGACCTGATCATAGAGCAAAGCACTGTTCCCTCAGAGGTTATTATCCCACCCACTAAGTGCATGTTTCCACTGGGTTTTGAGTTTGGTTCAGTTCCACTTTCTGTGGGAAGGAATTGTTTCTAAAATTACAATATAAAACACTGAAGCTATCATTTGGGTAATAAAATGAGGAAAAATAAAACCAAAGGCAACAAAATATGAGTTAAACTTGTTATTTCCATGCCAAACAGGTACAAAATCAGTTATAATAACCAGTCACCCTCCACCCTTGTCACAACAAATATCACAATCATGGAGTCCCATGTTCAGTCGCTAATCTTGACCCATTGCCCAGGGGCTGTTAGCAATTTCAATTAGTCAATTTAATTCATCACCTCTGAGTATGTCCATATAATGAGCTTTCTTATGAACTCTAATGCTCCTTTTATGAATGTGAACCCTTGTGAGAGGAAGACATGAGGGGTGGAAACACTAAATATAAAACTACTAAATATAAATACTATGCAGACGAAATTTCCTTCTTTTACAGATCCAGATGTTTTTTTGCTCAATCTGTGTTTTTAAGTTCTGGGTTTGAAGCAGCGTGTCCGAAAGTCTCAGTCCTTCCTCTTTAGTTGTGAAGCAGAACGTATGAAACTTATTACAGTCCATATTAAGTGTGGGATTGAAGTGTATAAAACTTATTACAGTCCATATTAAGTGTGGGATTGAAGCGTATAAAACGTATTATAGTCCATATTAAGTGTGGGATTGAAGCGTATAAAACGTATTATAGTCTATATTAAGTGTGGGATTGAAGCAGGGCATCTGAGAGCTTCAGTCCTTTTATTAGCTTGGGTCTGAAACAGAATGTCTCAGAGCTTGTGCGTGGGTTTGCCATGGAGTGGATGAGAAATCAGTCCTCCTTCTTCTTAAGTTTGGGTTTGAAACGGAGCGTCTGAAAAGCGCTCTCCACCACCTTGGGCAGGTGGATGGGGTTGCGCTGGAGTCGGCGAACACTGGCAGTGCTGCTCTGGACCTTACGTTTTCCAGCTGGACCTGGCTCTGGTTCTTGTCTGGACTCCGAGCGCTGCAGCCGGGACTCATCCATGGAAAACCGACGCGGATCTCGGAGAACCCAGTTAGAGTGAAGGTCATGCTCACTGGTGCTAGTAGCAACTAGAGAGAGAGTGAGAGAGAGAGAGAGAGAGAAATGGATAAGAGAGACAGGGAGAAAGAGAGATAGCAAGAGAAAGAGAGGGGATAGAGAAAGCAAAATATGTTGCTTCTGAGTCATACATGTCACTTGAGCCTTTAAGATTCACTTTATAAATAATAAGGCTGCTAAACTCAAACAAGTGCGAGTCATGGGGTTCTGTAGATGTCGTGCAGAGGCACATGCTGTCCTCTGTAGCCCAGTGCAGGTGGGCCACGTAGAGAGGAACAGAATGGCCAACACCTCCAGCCCCAGATCCTCATCCCCATCCCTGATCAAGCCATTATACAGCTTTGAGCTGGCATTGATCTGGCCTTAATATGTCTTGGTCTCCAAAACCGAGTCAGTGTCCCTCCCTCCTGGCCTTAACAGAAAGCTCTCAAAGTAGAAGACACAGTGATTCCTTTTCCCCTTCACACACATTACTGCTGTGAGCAAGCCTACCACTGAAAGTCTATGTCAGCATGGCCGTCGTCCACGTTGGGCTTGCACCTTGGCTCTGGGTCACAGCTACACATGAGCACCCCACACACTACCACTTACCAATGAAGTCTACGTCAGCATGGCCGTCGTCCATGTTGGGCTTGCGCCTCGGCTCTGGGTCAAAGCTGGCGATGACGGAGTCAAAGAACTGAAGCGTGTCCTCCTCGTTAGGGATCGGAGGAGCTGTGGGCTCAACTCTTGTGCTCTGACAACAACCGAAACCAGAAAAGTAATCAATAATCAATAATATATTTATAACACATTAAGAACTGACTGTATAACATCTAAGCTCTTTCTGAATCATTACCTGTAGAAAGAGCAAAGTTCTTACCATGTGGTAAAATCAAAACTACTTGAACAAGGCTGCTTTACGCTGTTAAAGTTTAGGTTTTATCAGTCCAACTAGGGTGACCTGTCTGAACCTGTGTTAAAGTACAGGTGCATGAAAATGACTGAATTTCCATCCCAGCTGGAATGGAAACCTGTCCCAGTAAAATGACTACATTTTTATTATTTACTTTTTATGACATTTTAACTGTAAAATAGCAACATTCTGATCTTCTGATCTTCATACAGCATTAAAGCTGACTAAGATCAAAACATTATTATTTAAGACTCAGTTTTGAAACTGTGCTGTTTTAGTTTTGTGGTCTGTTTACCTTTTGATCTGGCACCTACAAGGTTTACATTTGTGCAGCTCCAGCCTTGTTCTGACTAAAGGCCTACAAGGCTGGCTAAGGTAAGGCTTGACTAACTCAGCCATTCTAGTTTATATATATTTATATTTATGCATTTAGCAGACGCTTTTATCCAAAGCAACTTACAACTTGTCAACTATCAATTGTTCAGGGCCAGTCTCCCCTAGAGCAACTTAGGGTTAAGTGCCTTGCTCAAGGGCACAACGGTGGCAGTTTTGAACTTACAACTCTTCAGGCTACTTGAACGCTAGCCAGGTTCCTTAACCACTACACTACCACCGCCCTCCACTACACTACCACCGCCCTTCCTATTGGTGATGTTGTTCCATTCACTACCTTCCTACCCTTGTATCTCAGCGAAATTCAAATGATTCTAGTCTGGTTTAAACCTGACAAAAGCCCTACTTGAGTGGTTTTGGTGCGCCTTGGTTGGACTCTGGTACTTGATCCCACGGATGTTGTACTCTGGCATTTAATGCTTACCTGTGTACCCTGGGTCAATAGATGTTTGACTCTGGCATGAAAAGCCTACCTGAGTGGCTTTGGTCTGTGGAGGTTGTGGGGGGGCGTGTTTCTTATTTCCTGCTGTCAGCGAGTTCCTGCGCTCGGCGTTCTGGAGGTTCATGATGCTCTGTGTGTACTGACGCCTCAGCGCCACCAGCTCCTGCAGGTACTGCAGGCAGTTCTGGTTCCTTGTGTAGAGCCATATCTGGTCCTGCCGGGTCCGGTAGTAGTACAGTGCAGTGGTGGTGGTGGTGGTGGTGGTGCTGGACTCCAGGGTCAGTGTGCTCTTACTGCGTTTCAGCGTGGCGTCCGTCTCCCGGGGTGTCTGATTCGCCCTGCTGCTGCATGCATCCCCCATCACCAGCATGGACGTGCTGCGCACCAGCTTGACCGTACAGGCGCTGTGGTAGTCGTCCTCGCGGGCTCGCTGCCCATCCCGGTGCCTCTGGCCAAGATTGGGCCTGAACACAGCGTTAATCTTCCTAAACATGCCTTCCATGTTTTCCTCCTCAAGTACTGTTACACTCCTGAGGAACAGTCAAACATTATCTTCAACACACTCCAGATTAGACAGCACAGTGCAGTGTGCTACAGAGGCCCCCATGACTCCTGACGCTGTGAATATAGTTTCCTCATCATGGCGAATGGGGAGTCTGGAAATATTCTCTGGTCAATCCTGTAGTCCATTTAGTCCTTCAGAGGACAATGATGAGTCGCTGAACCTGTTGCAGCCATGATCCCGTCTGCATCCGACTGTTTTCTTTGTGGACTGTAAGCGCCATGGTAACTGGAAACCCGAGCTGCCCGTGTCACCACGGCTGACTCACGGGCTCTCGGGTGTCCGACCGCACGACCGTACGGTGCCTTCCCACTGACGCCAGCCAAAGAGAGTTCTATTGTGTGAAAGCCAAACACATTCCCTGCTTAATAAATGATCATGCAAAGCAAACGAATTCACTGAGCCAGTTGAAAAGTAATTAACATTATTACATTACATAAGAATTAAAAAAAAAAAAAGTGTTAATATCCACTTTGTTGTCATCATAAAGACATCTCACTGTGACACACTTGGCCCCAAAGCTGATGTAAATCATCATAATATTTACTTTTGGGTTATATCCAGCATGCCTACAAAGTGAAATTAAGTGAATGGAAACTTTTGTAACTGAATTCTTGTGTGATAGTCTAGCCTGGGCTAGTAAATGTGTTGCTATTGACCAGTTCACAATGGCCATTACAAAATCTGCTGAATGATTAAGGAATGCACGGTGTTGCATTTCCACTACTGATTTAATTAGGCAGAGATAGCCATTGCTGCCGGACAAACACCATGTGTATAGATTTCTGCAGCACACACACACAGTAAAACACACACACACACAAGCACATACCACTTATGTCTGGCTATCACCACAAATTCAGAATACTAGTGAGACATGACAAAACTTGAGTAGTAGCCAAAAGTATCGGATGAAACTTTCAAGCATTTTTATAAAAAGTAGAGAACTTTCCCTGTCTCTGACAGATGGAGAAACACTGTGGTATAAATACACACACACACACACACATATAAACCTGTCTCTCACTTCTCCTCTCTGTTCTACATAAATACAAAGTTCTCCTTAAGCAGACCACAAGGCGTTCCTTTCTCTCTCCCTCTCTCTCTCTCTCTCTCTCTCTCTCACACACACACACACACACACACACATATGCTTAACACCCTCACACACACAGATGTGCTCTCTCATTTTCTCTCTCTCTCTCTCACACACACATAAGCATAACACTCTCTCACACACTCACATATTTGTTCAGATGCTGAGGACCTTTGCTTTCAAGCACTGAAGTTGCCATCCTCCTCTGGTGAGTCTCTCCTAACTTTTCTATGATTATCAACATGCCTAAAGACTGGTACCAGTTCTGAGCTAACCACTGTGGAACTGAAGACTGGACAGACAGATAGCTAGATAGCTACATAGACAGACAGACAGATAGACATATATGTAGATAGACAAAGATAGATAGATAGATAGATAGATAGATAGATAGATAGATAGATAGATAGATGTTAAGGGGATCTTATACTGTGTAGCAAAATGGTTGGCTAGGAGTAAACCCCACTGAGCAGTAAATCTGTGCATAATGATGTTTCAAAAATACTTTAAACTACTGGCCATATCAATTTGATTTTATTTGTATTTCAGTGGTGGAGTTTGTGAGTAAATATACATGGGCAATTTCATTGAAAATGTCTTTTTTGTCACATCCATAACAACAATAAAAATGCCTTGGTATTGCCATGATGTGAATGATTGTTTGAAATGCTTTGTATTTTTTTCATGTAAGTCCTACAGCCCAAAATAGCAAGTGTTCAAATTTTGTGTAACCTATCACATCATACCATACCATAGCATTTTATTTGTGTTATGGACATGACAAAAAAAGTTTATTTTCTGTGAAATTGCCCACATACATTTATGTGTGATTATGGATGCATTTTTTATCTCTGTCATGTAAGTGTAATGCTGTTGTATGTGTGTGTGTGTGAATTTACATGTGTGCATATACGTTCATATGTGTATGTGTGTGTCAGCAGTCAGCATGCTCTGTGAGAGTCGCCTGTGGACCATGGCTTTCTGCCAGGACTGGGACCGACGCCCATCTGATGCTCACAAGCGCTCACCTGAATCCAAGACAACCTCGTCAAGCATCCCCACTCCATCATCACGCCTCCCTGCAAGCATCCCCACATCTCCTTGGCAACTTGGCTCTAGCCTGGAGGCATCTTTGACGGAGAGTGCCCACTGGCGCCCAGTGGAGGGTGGGTTGGGCAGACACGTCTCTCCTGGTGTGGACGTTCCTGGGCGGGCAGTCTCCCCTGGCTCTGTGGTAGCGCCCACTGAGGCCTTCCTGGTGCCCCCTTCCTGCCACAGCATCTGCCAACACTACAGTGACCTCCACATCGCCGGAGACCAGGTGCTACTGCTTGGCGGAGGAGCAACTGTGGCCAACACAGGTAAGAATGGGCATCCAACATCCTGTCTAAAGACACACAGCTCTAGCCTAAAAATGAACCTGCTGGCTAACACTGGCACATTTACAGAAATGTCATATTCAGTCATATTATATACACAGTATATGGTGATAAACTAGACAAATCAGGCAAAGGAAAGCAAACATAAAAGTCTCTACTCTAGGGTCTCCGGTTGTTCTGTACTGCTTGAATTTCACAACTCATTTGTAAGTTGCTTTGGATTAAACCTTTGTCAGCTACATGAATAAACTGGAAGTTCCAGTATTATGGATGTGGCAGTACATGAACAAGCAGACAATTAGTCACATATTTAAAGAAATAAATTGAAATAAATTGTCTGAAATACCTGACTCGGCATTTTATTGGTGTTATGGAAGTCAACTTTGGAATTTCAATGTCAATGTAAGTATTAATGTCATATTAATGCAAATGAATACACTGTAAGTCCAACTGTGACTATAAACTGTGCTGCAGGTGATGTGCAGGCCAGCCTGTGCCAGGACTCTGACCCCGAGCCCCTGGTGTCCTGTTTGGGCAAGCAGGAGAAGGATGAGGACCCTCCTCTGGGCCCCCGCGAGGGTCCTTCCCTGCTGGCGCCGGAGCGTCCGCTGTCCAACTCGCAGCTGAACCGCTACCTGGAGCAGAAGTTGTTGGAGCTGTACCGTCAGCACCTGGCCCAGGGGTCGGCATTCGGCCCGCCACCGCAGCACCACCAGGGGCACGGGGACCAGAACCGGCCAGGCCCGCTGCCCGTGCTGGCCTCCGAGCTGCTCCAGACCAGCCTGGACCAGATCACCCTCCAGCTGCGCCGCCGTGACCACAACCTGGAGGAGGCCCGTGCCAAGGACATGGTCATGAGCTGCCTGCTGAGGGTGGCCAGCAGTCTGCAGTCCAGCGAGATCAGCACCCCTCTACTGCAGATCTCGACTGATACAGCAGAGAGAACAGATCAGCACCCCTCTACTGCAGATCTCCACTGATACAGCACAGAGAACAGATCAGCACCCCTCTACTGCAGATCTCCACTGATACAGCAGAGAGAACAGATCAGCACCCCTCTACTGCAGATCTCCACTGATACAGCAGAGAGAACAGATCAGCACCCCTCTATTGCAGATCTTGACTGTATACTCTATTGACTGTATACTCTTTTGATCCCATGATGGAAATAAAGCAGAGAGAAACCAGTGGACCAGTACCACAGATGGTAGAAAGATTGAGCAAGATATTTTATGAAGAGCCACTTCCTGGAACCACAATCGCACGGGGGGGACGGATCGGAACTGATCCCCACTTTGCTCCCATAGGCATGAATTACCATAAACCATCTTGCTCCGCCTATCTACTGTCTTTGCCCATGCTACAAATCCCCACTGATACACGAGAGATGCCCCAAAAAATACAGAACAATGCATCTCCTCTGATCCGCACCCCATTACTGCAGGTCTTTACTGATGCAAGAGAGATCCGCACCCCGTTACAGCAGGTCTTTACTGATGTGGGAGAGATCCGTACCCTGTTACAGCAGGTCTTTACTGATGTGGGAGAGATCCGTACCCTGTTACAGCAGGTCTTTACTGATGTGGGAGAGATCCGTACCCTGTTACTGCAGGTCTGTACTGATGTGGGAGAGATCCGTACCCTGTTACTGCAGGTCTGTACTGATGTGGGAGAGATCCGTACCCTGTTACTGCAGGTCTTTACTGGTGGTGGTGGGGGTAACAATACTGCTGATCTTAGCTGATGTGGAAGATTCAGACCAGCAGCCTGTTACTGCTTATCTGCATCCCAATACTGAAGATCTCCTCTGATGGAAGAGAGTTCCCCGACTCCCTGACAGATCTCCACTGGGCCATAACAGGTCCTGATGAACACTGTACACATAATAATACATTAAAGTTGCCTATTTAAGAATGATGAATGGGCTCGTTTGTTTTGAGATCACAGCTAAATGTACCTCTGTGAGGACCATTTGATTAATAAAAACACTAAAAAGAAGAGAAAGTCAGTCAGCCATGTTTTAACTACATGGAGTTTATTTGCTTAACCCATTCAATGGCCACACAATTTTCTGACACAAAAATATTGTTCAAAACTGTCCTGATTAAACAGGTTACTAGCTCAGCCTCAGGAGAAAAATGATACTGTTCACACAATTTGTTCCAAAACAAATACGAAATGTGTGAATGCAATTCAGAAGAACACCTCAGGGGCAAACACACACAAAGAAAAATACTGTAGTGAAAAAAAACAAAGCAAAGCAAATATACATCAGAGCCTTCAATCTTCACTGATGTCATCAGTCTGGCTTAGTGGCTCTGAGAAATTAGGCACCATGTATAACTGATATTATGAGATTAAACTGCTCTCAAACAAATGAATGACAAAACCATGTCACATTAACGCATTAATCAATGCCACAAGCAGAAGAGAAATTATGTAGTCAGGTAGAAATGTTGTAGTCATTATTATCATATGATAGACTTGGAAACAGTAAACATCACGTATAATCTGTGTATGATCTTTAAGCAGGTTCAAACAGTTTTCAGTCTTCTTATTATTATTATTTAATTTTCTGTGTGTGGGTTAGTTCTGGCCCACATGACCAAGGAAGACACTCAGTTCTAACTGAGCTACTCATACGGTTTTAACTGAGCCACACACACACACACACACACACACACACAAAATCTATTCTGAGCCGCTCATACATCCACACACATGCACACACACATTTCTAACTGAGCCAATCATCCACACACACACACACACACATACATACATGCACGCAATTCTAACTAAGCCGCTCCACTGTTACCGAAGCCTTCACTGGTAAGATCTTGCAGAGAGACGGAAAGAATGGAAACACTCTCTCAGTGAAAGTGTGTGTGAGTGTGTAGAGCTGTGTGTTATGATCCGGGTCAGAAAACTCCTCTGTCCCTGTCCAGCTGCACTCTGAAGCATCTGCCCCAGTTCTCATGCAGGGAGGTCTTGCGTAGGGGAACTTGCGTTATACTCCGTACCATAATGACATTCAATACACCAGCGCCTGTCCTTAGAGGTGAGGGAGCCCTTCCTCTCTCCACACTCTTCCATCACACCCACAGCCCAGTCCACGGCTTCCCTCACCTCCACATCCCAGCAGTGAGTCCCCGAGTCAAAGCCCTCGGACGCCAGGACACCCATTCGGGATGTCAAATCTCTGGGTTATCAGCTGTGGTCTCTTTTCACCGAGTTGCATGCTGGTCAGATCCTCAGACAATATGAGTTGTGGGTTTGCAGTGTTGGGATCCAGAGTGACAGGACCTGCAGACAGAAACAAATATGGACAGCAGATGAAAAAAGAACACACACACACACACAAGGCATGATCCTCTCTCTTCAGAAACTGGGCTGCATGCATGGCATGGCAGTTTTACAACATGATAATGACCCTAAACACACCTCCAAGATCACAGCTGCCTTGCTGAGGAAGTTGATAAAGGTGATGGGCTGGCTAAGTACCTAAACCCATCACAGCACCTGTGGTGCATCCTAAAGCATAGGTGGAGAAGAGCAAGGTGTCTAACATCCACAAGCTCTGTCATGAAGGCGTGGGAGAGGACAATAAATCTACACTGCTATACAAGCTGTACACTGATTACTTTAAGGTGTATCAATGCTTCATTTCTATAGTGTTGTCCAATGAAAAGATTTCACATTTGCGGAAATCTGACGGGTGTACTTACTTTTGTGAGATACTGTACATACATGCATATGTACATACATACATAGTTATTTCCACTTCACTAAGTTGTTTTAGCAGTTTTTTATTAAATATTCATTAATTCTTAAGTAAATGTAAACTCACTATATTCAGTGATGTCCTGCATCTTCTCCCAGACTCAGGTTGCCCAGGTGCTTTGCCACATTGATCAGAGCTCCTGAAAACACCTCTAGGTCTTCCAGTGTCCAGTGTCCAACTAGGCAAAGACAGATACATTCATTCATTGGTAAGGGGTAGTCCTCAACAATAATTTTGCACAACACGTGCACTCATACATAACCACATACAGCTTTTAAAATGAGTAATAAATGCTTTTTAAATCAGTCTGTACAACATAAAATTGGTTTATTAACAAAGTTCCCCAAAGGATGTCAGCTGAACATCTTAAAGAGTAAGACTTGTGATGATGGATAGCTTATACCTGAAGAAATGTCATTTTTTCAGCTTCCATCTGTTCTTTTATGGCTCTGATTGTGGCTGGGAGAGAGGTAGTTGCTCTGTCCATCTTCTCCTTCATCATCTGACTCTTCTGCTGCTCTTCCTCCCTCAGTGCAGCTATTCTGGCTGCCTCCTCATCTTGTAGAAACTGATAAAGCTTCTCAAACTCCACCTTGATCTGTGTCTCTGTGTTTTTGGCTTTAGGCTTGAGGAATTGCATCAGCTTCGTGAGTGTTCACACCCTAATCAACAACTGAAAGTAAAATATCCTGCACTTTATCTTGTGAAATTTGTGAAGCTTCATAAACTCTTCTCTGCCATGCATCTCTGTTTGGGACTTGTGCCTTAAGAAGTACATTTCCAATGTTAAAGCTCCGTGGTCAATACAATATTAAGTTTTATTATTTTTTTATTTTATTATTTCCTTATTTCATGTTGTTGGATGTACCTTCATGTGAGTGGCCCTGTGAACAGACACCGTCTTGACAAAATACTGCATCTTCATCTTCTTTTTGAGTTTGTCCAGAAGTGTAGCCATTTTTACCTGAAATTAGGAAAACGTTTGTAGTGCTTTCGTAATAACTTTGGAGCGCAGATAACGTTCGAGCTCTTGTTGCAACTTCAGTACAAGATTAGTACATTACATTGAATATCTTTTTTTTAACCATCACTGACATACTAATGTTTCTATAATTATTTAAATCATATACATCTCTAAGCTGAGTATGCTAAGTATAATATATAACATTATGTACCATCACTTAGCTTACACCACATATCTGAGGTCAATACTTCACCTACCACGTCTTACCTTATATTGTCCTTTTCTTATCTCACCCATTGGAATAAAGTCGTGATTCGTGTGTTCCTCTGCGTCTCTGCACATCAAACATACGGACTGTTCATGTTCCAAACTGAAGAAATCGAGTTTCTGACTGCCAATTACATTGCGCCTCCGACGCAGTGGAACGTCCTGAATTTCTCTCCTCTAAATAAGTCTCGTATAAGTTTTGTAAAGCTAAATTTATTGGCAGTTTAGAGGTGGGGGATCTTTTCCGACATAGGCTACAGGACACTCGTTGTCGTTTCATTTCCCAGAATCGATACAGACAAACGTTACACACACTGTAAGTGCATCGCATGATGACAGGATTCTTGTAGACATCATGGCACACCAGGCAAGAAAAATTCTCCTCTGTAAAACCGCGTTTGGAGGCCATTTCAATGAGATTGCTCTTAATATTTTGATCTTCTGACCTAGTTTTTTGAGTAAGATTACACCAGAGAAATTTTAGAAGTAACCAAAAAGCCACAGTAGCCGTTCATCACACGGAAATCACAAGGAAAGGTTTAAAACCTTAAAGACCATTGTTGCCTGCGCCGCCCCCTATAGCCAAGGGGTGGAACAAAGTACAAACGGATGTGACATGAAAGATGGTGATGAGCTGTCAATTCAAATCTTTAATTCATACTTGTTTACCAACCATGTTTTCACTGTACCTCTCTCATTTATAGTCACATTCCATTACGCCTGCATTAAGTTCAAGGGGAAAAGTAGGCCATTCTAGGCAAGTCAGACGAGTCTTTAAAAAATACACTTTTTTAAGAGTTATTCATTTTATGTGTTATGTGCTGTGAAAAAAAGAACTTTAAATATCTGGTATATTCAGTCTACAACAAATCTGGCCTACACTTTCCTGAGACGCTTAACTGAGACCACAACCCTATTAGCTCACGCAACCATTTTATTTCACAACAATTACCACCAGATGGCAGCATTCATTTCGGTTAGGTCGTCTACTCAGAGACGAGGACCTTGTTGTACTGGAGAGCTGATGGAACTAGCTTAATTTTGGTCCATGCAGTCAGTGACAGGCCTGATACAGATGTCTGACCATCTGTCCTTGCAGATTCTGTCCACATTGTACCAAAAACCGATAGCATTCAGCAGAACAGGGATATGGACTGATTGACTCCGGATTTTTCCTTTAAGATGATTGGATTTCTACATTAAATAGACCAGAATATACACTCAAAATATTTATTAATATATATATATATATATATATATATATATATATATATATATATATATATATATATATATAATGCAAGCATTAAGTAAACTGTATAAATGAGTCCCTCCAGGATTTAATGTTGCCTATTTGTTTTCTGAGAATGGAGAGGTAGCAGAACTATCACCAAAAGAGTCGGCATGTTCCTAGAGGGACTCAGAACACACGTGAAGAGTAAATACAGAAAATATGGCAAGACTTAATCCTGCAACCATGAGCTCCTTGCAGAATGAAAAACAGACACAAATGATTTATTTTAAAAAGAAGAACACTGCTGAGAATTGAGAACTGATCCAGTATTACCAGCCAGACTATGTGCTCAGCACTCATTATTAAAAAAGACCTTGGAGAAAGGAGCTGTGCTGGTGTGCTGCTTTAAAGTCGGTTAAAAAGTCTATAAAAGTCTCAAAAGTCTGATAAGCCAGGCTGTCAGCTGATGATGTTATCTCTGCTCCATCATGCCCAGCTGGAATAGTTGCGTTTAAATGTAAAAGTTCACTGGCAGGTGCTTCTTTCCAAACACAGACTCACAGGGATGGGTTTGTGAATGAAACCCAGGTCACCAGATATTGCCAATGTTTGATGTTACTGCTGCTCCAACATGGCCAGAGGAGATACTGGTCAACAGAGGAAATGTATTGATCATTTAAGATGTCATTTTGATCTCAGTTGTAGAACTCAGAGTTATAATTAATCCCCGTTAGTGTTTGCTTGTTGTTGAGGGTCAGCCAACCCATTACCGGAAACATTAGGGTATTAGCCAAATTGTTGGTTGTCACCACCATGACATTGCATATGTACTCTAAACCCCACCCCTATGTTTACTATATTGCTTTAAGCAATGTCCACACACCATTACTGAATCAGTCTGTAATAGAAATTAGCATGTGTCACCCTGAAATCATTGCTAAAGGCCCAGAACACTTTTTAACACACTTTATGATAAACGTCATGACGTGGTTGTTACCTGTTGGAATGTGATATTATGTGAGGTCTATTCCATAGCAAGTCAGAGTGTGACTGGAAAAGATGAGATCTCTCTGCTCATCCTCTCCATCATCTCCTTCATCTTGCGATGCTTCTGCTCCTCTTCCTCCCTGCGTGCAGCTATCCATGCCTCCTCTTCATCTTGTAGAAACTGACGAAGCTTATCAAACTCCTCAATGATCCCCTTTTCTGTTTGAAGCCACTGGAGTTGAAACAGATTATTGTCAAGTTCAATAAAAAAGGGTATTTTAAAATGTAAAAATTATTTTACCTCAATGCGATCTGCTGCTTTGTCAAAGGTCACTTTAATGCGTTTATGTACACTAAGCTCTTCTTTAAGAATTCCTAGACGTGCTTTGTGTTTCTCCTTTAAAAGTGTAAGACAAGTGGCAGTTACAATCAGGGGTGACACCAGGGGGGGTAAAGTTAGGATGATTCCAAGGGTCTGGCACTGATAGGGGGCTTAGAGAACATTTTAATATTATAATCAATGTTTGGGAGACATCAGACATCTGCATGATGACCTGCCATCCAAATTTGAATGTATTCATACTGTACAGTAATGTGTATGAGGTATGAGTGTGTTTGTCAACATTCAGATTGCCAGTTGTGATATCACACATATGTGCCATACCTGCTGGTTTGTCCCAGCCTCCAGCTCTGCTTTTAAGGCTGCAATTTTCTTATTAATTAGGGAGATATTGTCAGTTGGCATCTTCTTCATCTGCCCACTTTTCCATACTGTACCAACCCTGAGTGAATTGATCCTTTCTACATGTGCTTCATGTAAAATCTGTTTCCACATCTGCAAAAAAGTTATCTTTATTGTGTTAAAGTAGCTATTATACAATCAATTCATTAAAAGGAGGCATTACTTTCTTACAGTTCTTATCACACAGGACAGTATTGCTTCTTACAGCATTCTTATGTTTATCTTCCAGAAACATATCAGATCTTATGCTGAGGCTACTAAGCATCTTTTTCCTTTTAGAATTTTCCACAGTTTCCACAATTTATATGTAAGGGATAATGAATGACACAGTGTGCGTATAAGTGAATATTGCCCACCTGAGGTGGTGATAAAGCCCCGACATTGAGGCGGAGGAACTTTACACCTCGAAAACTGCAATATTCATGGATATCGGTACGCAGATCATGGAGTTCATCATCCTGCTTATACCACTGTTGCCATGTCTGCGCTATGTAATTCTGCGAACAATTTATACATTTTGAAAGCGAACACAGACAGGCTTGTTGAACACGTAAAGGGAGGTATAAACAACAGCTACAATAGGGCAATACTAACAGACCGCCACTGGGACTACACAGGTTTCTGTCTGATGTTGCTGAAAAGTATGAAACCACCTAGAAAGCTCCTAATTACAATCTATTGATTACATCCCTACAATCTAATCAATCTACAAACTAATCTCTCATTTGTATTATACAGTAGAACATATAGCCCATATCATACATAAAATATATACTGGAGTCAGATATACTAGAATCATCTATTTATGCAGAGGCTCCTCAGCCCTGAACTCCTGAAAGATAGAATTAAAAAGGCTGTATGTCTTACCTTAATCTGAAAAAAAGAAAGAAAGAAAAGGTTACTCACTCTATATATCTGGCAAATGTATATTAAAAGAGCTCTTTTTTAGTCAAGAGCCCCTATAAAGAATTACTCAACTGCAGACAGTTCTCAAGTTCATATAAACACACAAGAGGAGGGATAGACAACAGCTGCAATATGGCAATACTAACAGACTTCTACTGGGACTACACAGGTTTCTTTCTGATGTTGCTAAAAATTAACTAAAAAGCTCATTAAAATGAAATAATTACAACAATCTATTACATGTCGTCACACTGTGATAATAGGCTACTTTTGTGTTAAACTGGCCACTTGGGATGAATATAGATTGGCATGAGTTTGGAAGAGGGCCACATGTCAGTCTTGAGAGAAAGATGAAGGACCTTACTGCAAATAAATCTATTCTCATAGTTCCTATCAGCACATCACCCAGAGGGAAATATTGCTTCTTACATCAGTCTTACATTTGTCTCTCAGAGACGTATCAGATCTTACTTGGAGTTCAACTATGTATTTCTCCTAATTGGGTTTTAGGTTTTACAGATAATCAGAATTAAGCCAAATCAAGTAAAAGTACTTTTTTATTTCAACTCTAAATGGTGAATTGGTCAGTTCATGCTCAAATAAATCCAATGAAAGTCCATTCAAGATCTTACTGGCACTGGTTGTCATGGGACAACACTAGTAACTACTACTCTTTTTAAGTCAAGAGCTCTAAAAAAGAATTACCCAACTGTAAACAGACATTCTCAAGGTTTTATAAGCACACAAGGGGGGTAATAATCTGTAATAGGGCAATACTAACAGACTGCCACTGTGGCCAAACAGGTTTCTTTTGGATGTTAATGAGAGTTATGAGTACACCTAAAAACACCTAAAAACCTATGTGTAAAACAACTACATGGAATCACACCAAGACTATAGGTTTAGGTCTTGTTTAGGTTTAGGTCTACTATAGGTTTATATCAGTTTTACTGGGGTGACAGTGTCAGTCTGAAAAGACTGGAAGGAAGAAAGGAAGAAAACCTTAACTGCAAATAGTTTCACAGTTCTAAGCACATCAGGCGTGTGGTTGGCAATGGCAAAACTAAGAGGTTATTTTTTAATGGCAGACATTTAGCTGCAGTATGTTGACAGCTCTCCTTTCATGTCCAACAGACTCAACCATGCTCTAATCTACTACTTATTTAGATACATTATTTCCAAGTAATACAGAAAGTTAATGTGATTTAATTATGAGTCAAACACAAGATAAAAAAAATACACAAAACTTACCCGAGTTGGTGCACCATTGCATCTGATGCTGGGATATTCTTGGTTTAGCACAATGCCAGTATTTCGAATGGACAAACTGTGGCAGGTATCTGGATAAATAACTGTCTAACGGAGTAGCTTAACATATGTAACTATAAATAAATCAAGTCGCATTCTCTCTCTAACTTGAAATGTGTAGCTCATACTTACACAGTTCATTTTCCATGTCCAAAGCCATCTGGCTCAGGTTCATTTCCTTTAAGATCGGCAGTATGACTTTGCCACACTCTTTTACGGTGTACCCCTGTACTATTAGGTCTGTGATATCATAGTGATCACAGTTTTCCAAATCACACCATAGAATTTTACCTGTGTTCTTCAAATGGAGCTTGAAATTCTTGAAATGTTGAAATGTTGGTGAGATTTGTTCATTGTGTTTCTCACTACATTCTTGATTGAGTCCATCAAGGACATAAAAATGTAGGCCTATAAGACAAATCAAAGTCACGGCATGACCCAGCATGGACCCAGGCTTACATGATCTGAAAATAGCCCACATATAAAGCATGGCAGACACTCACCTGAAGATTTTCTTGTCTACTAACTCCTGTTAACTAGAATGGGCTGTAGGCTTATTTTACTTATGGTCAGCTTTCACTTGAGAGACGTACAAAAACAGGAAGAGATGTCACTGGCATGCATTAGGCCTATACTTCGCCACATACAGCATCAGAAAAGCTGATGTATTGTATCATGAAACACCATCAGTTTAAAGATTGATAACGGACTGATCAAAAAAATTATAAAATTATCATTCTTCATGAATTCTAATTCTTAAAAGAAAGAAACTAATATTGCAATAAACCACACAAACCCTGAAGCTAGGTGCGCAATTTATGTAAACAACCAGGGCGGTGGTAGCGTAGTGGTACCTGGCTAGTGTGCAAGTTGCCAGAAAAGTTGTGGGTTCGTATCCCAGCTGCCACGGTGTGCCCTTGAGCAGGCACTTCACCCTAAGTTGCTCTAGGGGAGACTGGCCCTGAACAATTGGTAGTAGGTAAGTTGTAGCATACATACTGGCATACCTCCTACACTGAAATTTGCATGTAACATATTATGTATATTACATAATTAAGCTATTGATCTGAAGAGAAGGCTATGCCTTAAAGGTGCAATACTGTTAGTGTGACTATGTTACAATTTCTGCACAATAATTAACGCCACTGTTCATGGTAGACAAAATATTCATTCCAAATTGTATTAAATTGTATTACATTTTAATTTTAAAGTGTGCCATGTGTTTATGTAGCCTATAGTTGTGGAAGTCAAACTGAGGCTTTTTAAAAATGTGTATAGCCTAGCATCTGAAAACTATATTTTACCAGCAGACTAAAATTTTAAAGAATTCCGAGAGGGCAGCGACCATTTTAGAGCAACTGGAAGCGTCTGTAGCAAGCGATTAAAATGTTGACTGGAATGAGGACCTAATCTATAAAGCTTGTCTGCAGTGCCCACTTTATACCAGGTAAGGTTATCTGCCCTGGAAATCCTGGGTTACATTAATGATTGTGAAAAAACTGTTGCTGTTGTGCAGGTCACATGTTGACCTTCAATTGATTGCTTGATTTTAAAACATTTAGACTTACTAAGACTTACACTGCAAATTTATTTAATATTTAAAGTATACCATAACCACCCAAATTTGACTGCCAGTGTGTTAAACATATTTGCTTGTTTTACATACATATTTGTATGTTTTAAATACAAATATGTTCTAAAATCAATACCAACTACTTGCATTATATATGTGTTAATATACAATTAATGACACTAGGTTAAAAAGTTTTTTTCATTATGATATCTTTTTTTTGGCCCTTCTGTCTATCCCTCTTTCTCCCTCTCTCCGCAGCTGACCATAAACAGAAAGGACACCTAATGTTATAGCGCTTCTGTTTTGTCTGTCTTGACTTGTAAGCTCAGCCTCAGTAATAACCCACTGTATTATTTTTTGGGCATCTTTAACTGCCTACTTACCATATGTGAGCTTTTGTAGCTGAAATGCTTTGCACACATTAAATACACAAGACAGCCATGGCCTACTGGTTGGAACTTCTGGTTTGATTCCTAACTCGAAGAAAATATTTGGGTGGGAGAAGTGATGGTGGAAGTGAACATTGCTCTCCCATGTCCACATCCATGGCTGAGGTGCCCTTGAGCAAGTACCCTCACTGTACCCCAAGCTGCAGCAGCAGGCTGCCCACTGCTCTAAGTTAGTGTGTGTTCCAACATCATCAAACCAGGAATATCTCCCCCACTGTCTCTGAGGTGACAATGCTCAACAGCGACACACGATATTAAAAGTCATTGTTAATCGAGGTGCTATTCATTCAGCTTTTCTATCAGTGAATTGGGTTTCTGTTCCTGTCTCTACCCCCTCACAGAACCTCACACCTCTCACCATATCAACGCCACTCCCATGAATGATACAAATACAGCAGAATAGGTACAAATATCACATATAAAATCAACAGAATTGTATGGGTGGCAGTTACACTGGGTGGACAGGTTACTTCAATAAAACACCCAAATGGTTTACAGTTACAATTGTAGCACCCCCTGGCTGGCCTGGCCAGGTGTTGGAATGCGCTCCCAAAATCCCTGTGTGGCGAGAGATCTCTCCCTCTCTCTAGAGTTAACTAATCCTTCAGTAATAAACCTTTAACATGGCAAGCTAATGAATAAGCCTTGAAATCAAGTAATTTTCTTAATGTCTTGTTGTCCTGTAGCTTACTTGTATGAATTATGTACCTCACATGAGTTTTAACCTTTTGGGAATTATCACACTTTTTACCTCTGCCACAGCAGCTGCCTCACCACCGTCTTAATTAATTGTATTTTAGTTTGCGTAAACGTGCTACATTGAGTTATGCCAAAATGAAATATACTGTTTTGTTAAAGTGTTCTGATGGACAATCTGGTTTCTAAGAGTTCACTGATTAGTGGTGGCCACTGAGGGGCATTGGTTAGAATGCGCAAACAAAGATGTTTCCTTCAGGAGCTTTATTGCAGATTAAATTATGGATAAAGGATTATGGATGTATGTGTGTGGGTGTATGTATGTGGTGTGGTTCTGTAAACAAACAGACAGAAAGAGGCTACAGTTTGTTATACTGTTACACTAACAGCTTAGCATCCATAGTTACAGGCCTTTAAGTTAGCAGGCAAGGCTAAGCTAACACAGCATGGCATGCTAGGCTAGTGCAGAGGGCTGTGTCATAAACAGTATTGGGCTACAGGAACATAATATGAATTTAAGACACTATAATTTGGCCAACAATGCTTGCATTACACACAGCAAACTAAAACCAAACTGCACAAAGGCAGTATAAACATTTGGCAATGTGTATTGCTATGTGCATTACTAGACCACATGTCCACTAGCATCTGCGATTTATGTGGCTACAGCCGTGAAGCAACATAGTTCGTGACTAACAAACGTTTAAAGCACATGACAACAGGCAGAAATATATATATATAACGCTCTATAAGTGCTCCAACAGCAGTCACACACGCAGCATCTGCTCTGAACTTAATTGCAAATTGAAATGGCAATTGTCTACACCCCGTTTTAGATACTATGATTGGCATAGGACCAGATCAGAAGGGCAGAAGGGTCACCACACCCTGAATTCTTCACCACAATTTTATAGGTGAGTGGGTTATTCAGCATTATCCCTCAGGGCATGGCAAACTGCCCTGAAGCCAAATCATTTTATATTTATCATATTTATAAGTTACACAGAGATGGTTTTACAGGAGTAGACACATCACTTAAAAAACCCACCATAGAAATGTACTACAGCAGTTTGTGTTGCAAAAATGGCGGAATTGAGAAACTGGAAGCAACCTGTGCAAAGATATTTACCATTATATCTCATCATGATTTGTACTGCTTTGTGAAATCTGAACTCTTGACTGAACTCTGCTATAAGAGTATGAACAATGACATATAAAGAACATACACACTGGTTACAGTAAATTATCAATTATGAAAACTCAGAAAATTCTAGATTATCCACTTGACTTGGATAGATTTTCTTAAGACTTAAGATGTACAGATTATCAATTGTTCAACAAATTTGATAACACTCGACTTACAATTTATGGTGTAGTTAATGGAATTAAGTTTTGGACATGCTTAGCAACACTTAACTCTATATTAAAATGTAAATTTTACATTTAAAACATAAAATAAGTCAAACAAAACACTAACACACAGAAATTAATTTAAAGGAGAAATCTGGTGTGAATCCATTGTTTGAGGTCACCAAGTGCTGTCAGTTGGAAAAAGAATGATTTTTGTTACAACACAGACTGAATAGTGAACCACCAAATGACAGTAAGTGAAGGGGACACCGTAACTTATCCTTCAGTTTCATTTCGCTATGCCCCATTCAGTTAACACTGGCTATTGGTTCATTATTATACGGCTCTCCAGAATGCTATAGGATGTTCCATTCACCTTGAATGGGCCTTACCAACATTTGGAAGTCACTTATTTCTGTATAATGACTGTTGTAAAAGTATGACTGTTGCCAATGGCAATATGTTTTTTGCTTCCTATTCACATCTGCATGTCATTCCATGAGTAGAGATCATTCACTTATCACAACAGGAGATCAGCTGCATTCTAAAGAATATTTCAAGTTCAAGTTGTGTTGTGAACCCTTTGTTTACCCACAGAAGCCACGAAACGCTAACGAAAAATTACATTTAAAACACATTGTTTTGGCATGTAGCCGTATAATAGTAGGATAGTAGGATATTCTATTGTCTGCTGGTCATTGTAGTAAATATTTCCTTTCAGGATGAATCAAGTCCTGTTTGGAAATATTTTCCTATAATTACCAGCAGACAATACATTATACCTTAATTACATAAAATTTTCTGTTTCTTTTTCCTACAGACAGCAACAGTGCTATTGACTGATTCACATGGGATTTCTCCTATAAGTAAAGTCATGAGTGTTTTGTGAAGGACAGTACAGATCAGTATCATGGTCACTAAGCAAAATGCTAACATCACGACTATCATTATCATCTCTGTCACCCATTGCTACTACAGGAAACATAACTATATGCTACTATCACTATCACTATCACTGCTAATACCACTAGCAATAGAGATTTCACTACGACTAGAAATATCATCATCACTCTCATTATTATCATTCTCATCATCACTCTCATTATTATCATTCTCATCATCACTCTCACTATCAGATGTACTGTGCTGCTCCATTGTTGTGTACACTTTCACTGGTAAGATCTTCAGTGGATAGACAGTGCAAAAGTATGGAAACACTCTCTCAGTGAAAGTGTGTGTGAAAGTGTGTATGTGTGTGTTATTATCAGGGTCAGAGAATGAGAGTTTTCCTCTGTCCCAGTCCAGCTGCACTCTGATCCTCTGGAGTTTCTGCTTCACTGTGAGGGGAGTGGAGGGATGAGGTGAAGCACTTGCTCCATATGCACCACCATAACACCTCACAAACCACACTCCACTACTATTGTATATGTCTCCCTTCCTCTGGAGAGACTCTGCCATCACACCCACATTCCACCAATTATTCCCCCCAACCTCCACATCCCAGCAGTGAGTCCCTGAGTTAAAGCCCTCAGAGCCCAGGACACTGGAATACTTATCAAATCTCTCTGGGTTATCAGGAAGCTGCTGTCTCACATCACCACTTACACTGGTCAGATCCTCAGACAGGATGAGTTGTCGGTGTGCAGTGTTGGGATCCAGAGTCACAGGAGCTGGAGAGAGAAAAAACACATGAGCTGAGCACTGAGTGATGATGTGTGATGAGGATGTGAATGATAGTCATTATTAATAGTGGTGTTACCAACTGTAATGAGGGAAGTAGGAACAGGGTCATTCCGTGTCAAATGGACCAATGCCTCCCACTCAACCCCTTTAGAATTGACTGATTCTCAAATATTATGCGCCCACACATCTCAAAGGAAGGTGTGCAAAATTATACCTCAGTATCTCAAGGATTTCAATGAAAAATATGTTTAGCAAGCAATTTATTTCAGGAGTTTCCGTTTCACACTGGTAATACACAAGTACCATATAGGGTGATTACTGTAACAGATTCCTTTTCTATGTTCTATTCCGGAGGACTTTTACCTGAGGATAAACCTCAAACTGTCCATATGCTCAAACTTCCATACTCTGCTCATTCATGGTATATTTAATTCTTTTCAAACAACAGGCTACTCACTGTACTGAAAAATCTCCTGCATCTTCTCCCAGACTCTGAACTTCAGGTTGCCCAGGTGCTTTGCCACATTGATCAGACATCCTGAAACCGCCTCTGGATTCTGCAGTGTGCACTGGGCTCTGGAATAACATTCAGGAGTCAGTGCTGCTGTGGGTTTGGGTTCAGAACCACAGAGAAGAGAGAGACGGAGAGACAGGAGACAGATAACATCACTCACCTCTCCACTGTGTTTGTGTAGTTCTGGAAAAGAGCAAAAAAATGTAATAACCTGATTTAAACAGTGTGTTGTAATTGTGTTGATATGAGATCATGGAAAATTGTTATGCACCAAATAAGGAAATTGGGTGCAGTTTAGGTATCTTTCCTGGAGAGAGTGTGCACTATAAAAATATGTAAAATCATGCAAGGTACTTTTTCAGTAGTTACACAAGCAATCTTATAAAAATCCATGGGTGATTACATTAGTAATCTTATGAAAACCCGTGGCTCATTACATTTGTAAGATATCCTTGAAAGTTTTGTCATTCGCCTACAACATATTTTCCAGTAAAATACTTACGAGAACCAATTCTAAGAACTGTGATATTCACTCGTTCAATTTTTCTTCTTAATCCTCAGAGAGAAATTACAGTTTCTATTGAGAATCTAATTTACAGTTTTTTGAATGTTTCTCTTTCTGCAGGTTTTCACAGACACACAGCTTATATATGGCTCCTACCTGAAGGAAGGTGATGTCATCAGTTCCCATCTCCTTTTTAATGGCTTTGATTGTGACTGAAAGAGATATAATCTCTCTGCTCATCTTCTCAATCTTCTCCTTCATCATCTGACTCTTCTGCTCCTCTTCCTCCTTCAGTGCAGCTATCCTGGTAGCCTCTTCATCTCGTAGAAACTGGTGAAGCTTCTCAAATTCCTCCTTGATCTGCTTCTGTGTGTTCTGGGCCTGAGTCTAAAGTAAAATACATCATAATCATGACCTGAGTCTAAAGTACAATATATATATAATTTATAATACATCATAATAATGTTTATATGATAATTAAAAAATAAATGCCACTTTAAATTTCCTTAATTTTGTCTTCACCTTAATGTGTTTTGCAGTTTTATCCCAAGCTTCTTTATTTTCTTTACATGTTTTCATCTTTTGTTTAAGGTTGCCTAGCTGTGTCTTCAGTTCCTCCTGGAATAGAAAGACTACACAATTACACAATTAAAACACAACATATACATCTTAAAGCAAGAACAAAAACGAAACCAGAAACGTTCTCATTTTTTGTGTTCGAACGGTCCGCTTGAAAGTGCAATGTTTTTTTCACTTTGTTTTTCACAGATTTCCATCAATGAATGCCGGGACACTGAAACGCTGGGCGACATGAATCTTTGTAGGTTTGTAGCCCTACTAGGGTGGCAACAGCTAGACACTTTTGGCCCCCAAGGGGTATGCTGTGTGTTATAGAGTGTGATATGTTGGTGTTATAGAGGAGTATCAACCCAGCCCATAAACACTCACTTATAACATACGCCACCTAGTGATAAGGGTAATTTTAAAAATTGGGATTTGGAATTGGGCCGAGAAGGCGGGAACTGCACAAAATTTGTCGTGTGATCAGCGCAATGACCTCTGAAAGCATATGAAGTACCATACAATTTGCCCCATAGGGGGCGCTGTAATTGTACAAAATGTAATTTTGCCTATTATCTATGGAAAGCGCATCAAACATTTGATGCATGCCATCACGCATTGAAAACATTGGTCATCGTGGGCCCAATAACACCCCTTCAACATCAACTATATGCCATAGCTATTGGTGACCATGACCACAGTTGTTGTTGCTTTAGTTGTGTCAATATTTTTCAGGGTGAGTGTCACTGTGAAAAAAAAACCCACCAAAATCCCCCTATTCTTACCTTATATTCACTTGCTACTTCAACAACAGGACTGAAGTTGTGTGTCTTATGTTCCTTTGAGTCTCTGCACACCAAACACACAGGCTGTTTATCCTCCAGACAGAAGAGCTTGAGTTTCTCACTGTGCAGACTGCAGAGCACCTCAGACCCTGCTGGACCTCTCTGACTTCTCTCCAAGAAGGTCTCACACAAGTTCCTTAATGCCAAGTTAAGGGGTGGATTTGAATTGGAGGATCTTTTCCTACAGAAAGGACATTCTTTGTGTTCTTTGGTTTGCCAGAATTGCTGAAGACACACTTTACACACACTGTGACTGCATGGTAGGAGAACAGGATCCTTGTAGACGTCACAGCACACTGGACAGGAGAAATCCTCTTCTGTGAGTAAACGCTTGGAAGCCATTTTATAAACTAACAGTTAAGTCACAGTAAATACAACAGATGATGGCTAACTTCCTGTAGAAATCCTGAGTCCAGTTGCCAAATTCTTCCTTTCTTCCTTGTCTTTCAAATCTTCATTCTCATGGCACGGATTGAGAATCTCTACAAATACAAGGGCTTGTGTACAAGGGACTTGCCACTACGTGTCCTCATTTCAGCTTCAGCATAAGATGTCAGATGGAAACTGGCACAGATGAATATTTTTCCTGTTCACCAGGAAGAGAAGGGAAACAGAAACCAAGGGAAGACACTTAATTCAATCAGAATGACTGGTTATTGTAATCTCACACAAGTGTGTATGTTAATTTTTCCCTCTTCAGAATGATTGGTTAGTGTAATCTCACACAAGCATGTATGTTAATTTTCCCTCTTCAAAATGATTGGTTAGTATAATCTCACACGAGTATTTTGACATATATGGAAACCTCCCCAGAGGTCAGAGAAACTTTAAATTCCAGTTGGGAGTGTGACATGCACTGAATGTAGATCAGTTGATTACACTCCATACCATATACCATTTAAAGTTCAGGTTAAAAGTAATAAGGCAAAATTATCAATATTTCCATAATTTTTCCATCTGTGGTTTGCACAAACATCTATTATACAGTACACAATAAAATCAATTGTAATGCAGTACTTAACAGTAGTCTACATATTAGTTTGAATTTACCAGAATCTGAACCAGACAGTAGGTAGATAGTAGATAGGGCAACTCTCCATATAATTAAAGTCAAAAATCAGAAAACTATAAGCCCATCCATACCAATATCAATACAGGGTAATAATCTAGCTTCAGCTTTGATATTTTATTTCTTTGGAGCAGACACTGAAGACACTGTAAAAATATTTGGACTACCATGACCAGCGTGCAAGTAGGATCGGCTCCATTGCGATACAGCATAACACATCACCCAATGTCCAATGTCCATCCATTCAATTCGAACACTTAAAAACAACATATTAGCTCACAGGTGTGTTACTGGCCCAGGTTATTCTGCACTGAATATGCTCCAATCATAAAACAGAAGTTTACAAAGTAAAATTGGCAAGTTAATCACACTAAATCAGAAGTTAACTCTTCTACCTTTGAAGCTATTTTCAAGACTAGACCAACTTTAGTTTTACTTTCACAGCTTTGAAAAATGTACTGTCTGAGTCATTCTGTCTTTTTCACTTAAATCTCCCATCTGAAATCTCCAACATTATTAACACAACTAATTCAAGCCTTATCCCATGTTTCCCCTAATTTCTCACATACCTCACAGTAGTTGTTCAGCTGTAGTGTTGAGTACAGCAGCTGTCTGTCACTTCCTCATTCAGGACAGGAGAATCAGAGGGAGGGATTAAGAAGAGCTGAGAGCTGATTGGTCAGAGCAAATTTCCTCAAGAACAAGCAGCTCAGCACCATCCTGGCAATGCCTTCCCAACCCTACTACATGAGATCTCCCTACAGTGCTAGTCTGGATTTGATCTTTTAACCTGTCCAATCAGAAAACAGAGGGAGGCGTTGTGAATGCAGAGCTATTCGGGAGCACCCAAGAGCAACAGGGGCAAGGAAAAACTGCCTTATGTTTTGTTAGTCTTGGAAGAAAGGGCTCAAGGGGCTAACCCAACTTCCAGGGGTCATGCAGGAAAAGTACCATCAATATTAACCATGACAGAAAACAATTTGTCCATGGCTTTAGCTAGGATCATAATAGTTCCAGAGTATTATCCCACTTTACATTACATGGTAGTCAGTACATAGGTGGTTATCAGGAATAGTGGCTGGACAGTGTAGTAGTAGTCAGACATAGTGTTAAATTCAAGTGAGAGTGAGATGGGTTATTGGGGTAACAATAAGGGTCCATTTGACAGTGCCATTGTGAGGGGTCAGTCACAAAGCCTCTGGGTAGGGTAGTCAGTCCTGGCATGGGCATCTAGGAAGGGCCTCTAGGATAGGAGGGGAGGGTGACAGGAGTCTGCCCGGAAGGAGGCAGGGATGACACTCAGTAGAAATGATTGTGGACAGAGGAAGCCAATGAATTAGGCCAGACTCACACATCAGTGATCAACTGTGTCATTTTTGTGCATATATATATACTGTAGGAATGGTCAGTGGCCACCATGCCTCACAACTGGGAGGAACAGCAGAGGCAGACCCTCCCAAAAGACCCATGAGGATGATTTGCCATGTTATGTTGTTATAATGTTGTTTGTTACACCCATCTGGGTTTTGAAAGGTATATGTTTTTGTATATGTGTATGTATTTTCTTTTGCAAAATAAAAAATAATAAAATAATACAAAAAAGACAGCACTGAAAACACACACACACACACACACACACACACACAAAAAAAACCATTTTGGGATCTTGGGATCTTGGGGTTCTGGGAGAGTGGTAAGGGACAAGTAAAGCTAGAGTGTTATCAATTAAGACAAGCTATCACTCAGGGGATGGTCCAATCCTTTTAAACTTTAAAACCTCAAGCAGGCAATTGAAACTCACTACCGAATTTCCAGGCCCTCAGAACGAAACGAAAGTGTAGAATGAGGGTCTGGTTTTATTACAAGGCTATCTTAGCACTGTCTTACGTTAGACTATAGTTCAGTCTCAAGATGAGTGAAGTCTAACCCACAGACATAAACAGGTATATTGTCAGTGATTTTTCTCGGCTGTCAGCACAACATTCCTAGTGAAGAACTACAATGTGAGAATTTGTAGGATTAGCTAGTTGTAGAAATTAACTAGTGAGTCTAATCTACTGCAAAAAGCACATTAACTAGTGAGTCTAGTCTACTGCAAAATGCACATTAGCTAGTGTCTAATCTAATGCAAAAAGCAGAGAGTTTAACTGAAGTGAGTCTGTGTGGATGTCCTGAGATGTCATCACTCATGATGACTCCTGGAATGTCTCTCATCCAATCAGAAATGAACAGATTGGTGGATTGGTAAACTGCTGAATTACTAGAATTATCTATGCTGCTGGGCACTGAGAAGAAGCCAGCTGAAAGGGGGGTACTCAGTCATAAAAAGGGAGCGCTGATGACAATTTGTTATTACAAATTTTACAGGTTTTTGTCAACTCCTTACACACATTTTCAAAGCCCTGTGTCGTTTTCTCAAAATTTAACACACAAATCCATTCATTGCTCATACAAAATGCCAAATGCCTCACATCTCTTGCGAAATGAGACACTGTATTCAAAATATCATAAACACATCTCAAAGACAAGCTTTTTGTCTCTCTTCATAAACACTTTTGCCATAATTATACATGTATGTATTTATCATTTCCACAGTATTGCTCTACACTTAGCACTTCTGTCTTGTATAATCTTGTAGAAGTTGAAATATACACAGTAAGCATGCAAACAAGATTGTCTTGAACAAAATACACTATATACAGCACGAATGTATATTTAAATGCTGACTTTTTTCTGCGTGTGTGTGTGTATGTGTGTGTGTGTGTGTGCATAAAGCAGTAAAGCAGAGAGTGTTTGCACACATGAGGAGTGAGTATGAAGCACTGGTGAATCAGTGTGGCATTTTGACTAGTTGTGTATGACAACAGAAAATAAGCTACTTCCTGACAGATTTTTGGAGTTGTGCTTTTGCAAAAAAGGTTTTACTAAATTGAAAATCGAGTCAATTAGTTTGCAGTTGAAGTTATGAAGTTATGGTGTTTGAGTGACAGGATCCAGAAATTGTGAGACATGTAAAGATTTTGTGTGTGGCAGTTCAAAAAACTGTAAAAATCTGCAAGCGCTTCTGGGGTTCAGTGTTGAGAGACACTGGTATTCTGCTACTGCCTACTTTCAGAATAAGTCTGATCTGGGTTCTTACATGCATCAGCAAATGTTATTTCACACCTGAAATGTTGGTCACAAGTTTTACACATGTTAAATTACAGGCAACTGAACACTAGGTGCCAGTATTGTTCATGTGGATTGGAAGGAAAGTGTGTTCGCAAAAACAAATGACCATTACAAATGACCATGACAACAATTAATACAGCCACCCACCTGTGCATAAAAAATGGAAAGCAAAATGTGTTTCAGAAAACCAATTGTTCAAATTATGAATTTTATTTGGTCTTTCTTCCAAAAAGTACAAATAAACAATCAAGAAACATAGAAGAAATCTTAGAAAATATACTACTAGGGGGATTTCAAAAGATCGGAAATAGAGAAAAAAAAACATAATGGAACTTAGGCACTTACTTCTGTTGATACTTTACATAGAGTTTCAGGAATCAATTAAATACATCAGATCAAAAATGCGAAACAGAAAAATATATTTTATAGTTCATCTGATTTCTGTATGTTAGTGGACTTCACTGGTGAGATGTGTGTGTCAGAGGAAGTAGATGTTTACACCAGTATTGCTGTAAAACATGGAAGCATGTAAGCACACTCAGTGAATGTGTGTGTGTGTGTGTGTGTGTGTGTGTGTGTGTGTGTGTGTGTGTGTGTGTCATGTGTGTGTACAGTTAACCTACACTCAGGTATCAGTGCTGAACTCATATTAGTGTCTCTTCCCTGAACTCTAACTTAGCTGCTCTACTGTAACTGCTGTCTTCACTGGTAAGATCCTCAGTGGAGGGACAGTGGAAAAGTATGGAAACACTCTCTCAGTGAAAGTGTGTGTGAAAGTGTGTATGTGTGTGTTATTATCAGGGTCAGAGAATGAGAGCTTTTCTCTGTCCCAGTCCAGCTGCACTCTGATCCTCTGGGGTTTCTGCTTCACTGTGAGGGGAGTGGAGGGATGAGTTGGAGCACGAGCTGTATATTCACCATCATAGTACCACACAAACCACCTTCCACTCATGGTGTAATAGTCTCCCTTCCTCTGGTGATACTCTGTCATCACACCCAGATACCACCAATCATTCTCCCCAACCTCCACATCCCAGCAGTGAGTCCCTGAGTTAAAGCCCTCAGAGCCCAGGACACTGGCATACTTATCAAATCTCTCTGGGTTATCAGGAAGCTGCTGCCTCTCATCACCCAATCTCACACTGGTCAGATCCTCAGACAGCATGAGCAATGGGTGTGCAGTGTTGGGATCTAGAGTGACAGGAGCTGCAGAGAGAAAGAACACACACATGAGCTGAATACTGAGTGATGTGTGATGAGGATGTGAATGATGGTCATTATTAATAGTGGTATTACCAAGTGGAATGGCAGAGGGAAGTAGGAACAGGGTCATTCTGTGTCAAATGGACCAATGCCTCCCACTCAACCCCTTTAGAATTGACTGATTCTCAAATATTATGCGCCCACACATCTCAAAGGAAGGTGTGCAAAATTATACTTCAGTATCTCAAGGATTTCTATGAAAAATGTGTCATTTCATGTGATGTGAGTTTGATATCTGTGTGACGAAATCTGTGAGTAATCTGACAGAGAAGAATGGGTGTGAATTCACATGCACTTTCTGCTTGTCCATGAGGTTAATATTATTTTTATGATAATTCAAAGCTAATTTTCTTGTGAACCATTCATCACAGCAACTAGCTAATAACATAATTGGAAAGGTCAGGTTGTGTGGTTTCATATACGTTTGATATCTGCGTGGGGAAAACTCTGTGAATAATCTGACAGAGAAGAATGGGTGTGTGTGCTCAAAAGGGCACTTGGGACATGAAGGAGCAAAGGGGCAGAGGCTAGAGCCCCCAAAACACTCCCCTCTGCACGTGCCTACAGTGCAAACACACACACACACACACACACACAAACACATTCAGGAGTTTCCGTTTCACACTGGTAATACACAAGTACCATATAGGGTGATTAATGTAACAGATTCATGTTCTATGTTCTATTCCTGAGGACTTTTAAAAGAGGATACACCTCAAGCTGTCCATGTGCTCAAACTTCCATACTCTGCTCATTCATGGTATATTTATTTCTTTTCAAACAGCAGGCTACTCACTGTACTGAATAATCTCCTGCATCTTCTCCCAGACTCTGAACTTCAGGTTGCCCAGGTGCTTTGCCACATTGATCAGAGCTCCTGAAACCCTCTCTGGATCCTGCAGTGTGCACTGGGCTCTGGAATAACATTCAGGACTCAGTGTTGCTGTGGATTTGGGTTCAGAACCACAGAGAAGAGAGAGACAGGAGACAGATAACATCACTCACCTCTCCGCTGTGTCTGTGTAGTTCTGGAAAAGAGCAAAAAAATTGTAATAACCTGATTTAAACTGTAATTGTGTTGATATGAGATCATGGAAAATTGTTATGCACCAAATAAGGAAATTGGGTGCAGTTTAGGTATCTGTGCTGGAGAGAGTGTGCACTATAAAAATATGTTGCCTCTTAAATATCACAGTAACAAAAATATAAATTCCTTCAGTACAATTAGGTAAAATCACGCAAGGTACATTTTCAGTAGTTACACTTAGCAGTCTTATAAAAACCCATGGCTGATTACATTAGTTATCTTATAAAAACCCATGGCTGATTACATTTGTAAGACATCCTTGATATTTTTGTTATTCCCCTACAACATATTTTCCAGTAAAAATACTTATGATAATCAATTCTAAGAACTGTGATATTCACTCGTTCAAAATATTTTTTCTTCTTAATCCTCAAAGAAAATGACAGTTTCTGTTGAGAATCTAATTTACAGTTTTTTGAATGTTTCTCTTTCTGCAGGTTTTCATAATTCAGTTTTAGACACACAGCTTATATATGGCTCCTACCTGAAGGAAGGTGATGTCATCAGTTCCCATCTCCTTTTTTATGGCTTTGATTGTGACTGAAAGAGATATAATCTCTCTGCTCATCTTCTCAATCTTCTCCTTCATCATCTGACTCTTCTGCTCCTCTTCCTCCTTCAGTGCAGCTATCCTGGTAGCCTCTTCATCTCGTAGAAACTGGTGAAGCTTCTCAAATTCCTCCTTGATCTGCTTCTGTGTGTTCTGGGCCTGAGTCTAAAGTAAAATACATCATAATCATTACCTGAGTCTAAAGTACAATATATATATATATATAATTTATAATACATCATAATAATGTTTATATGATAATTAACAAATAAATGCCACTTTAAATTTCCTGAATTTTGTCTTCACCTTAATGTGTTTTGCAGTTTTATCCCAAGCTTCTTTATTTTCTTTACATGTTTTCATCTTTTGTTTAAGGTTGCCTAGCTGTGTCTTCAGTTCCTCCTGGAATAGAAAGACTACACAATTACACAATTAAAACACAACATATACATATTAAAGCAAGAACAAAAACAAAACCAGAAACATTATCATTTTTTGTGTTCCGGAAGAGAAGGTGTTCCACCAGCAGGCAAACAGAGAGCCTATGCAGTCTCAAAGTCTCAATAATTTCATCAGAGGTAAATATTGTAGGCTACCAATAATAAAAATATTTGTCTTACATGATTATTTGTCTTGAATTTCACCTATTTTCTCTCGTTTTCTCTTTGGAACTAGAACTTTGTTGGAAACAGTTAACATTAACATTAAGGTGAATGCTTTAATCTATTTGATAAAACTTAATAGTTCTCATTTTTGGCATGTCAACAATTGTGTTTAGATGGGACGGCATCACAAGAACCCTATATTATCATATTTAAAAAAAAAATGACATCATTTTTATTTTTGACGGGGAAACTATTCAGTTCATGTATTGGCTATAACAACCGTGATGCAGCTTGTATAAAGCAGAGGCCTAGTGCTTTATAATATTTGCTAATGGATAGAGACTAAAGGTCAATATGGTGACTATTAATAGCCGATATGGAATGTTCTAATTCGGTTCTGGAACAACATTTTTTTGTTCTAAGAGCTAGAATCTACATACGCATATGTGTATGCATCATGGCTGCCATGCACATTCTACGGTCATTTAGTGTGTCAGTCACGCACGTCGTCACAAGCGAACATGACACATCCGAAAGATGCAATACTGACAAGAAATAGGGGGCAATCAGGCAAAAAAACTGTGACTGCAAGACAGACATGATACCTGTCATTTCCAGATCTGATATTGCTGTGGTCTGCCCCAAGTGGTTGGAGGGGGACACATACTCTTACAGCAAGTAAATTCCAGCCTTAACCAGTTCAGTTAATTTTAGGGTGGAACCCAAAACCAAACGTTAAAATATTGTTTCTGTTTGACACAAGCCAATTGACAAAAAATTCTTTGAAGCCCTGGTCTTGAGGCTATTTGGAAAGCACAGACTGTGTACAACTATTTTTCTAGCTATATTATAGTTTTATTTCCAGAATAAACCCCACAGTGTATAAAACTCAGGTCAGTGTTTTATGCAAAATATAATGATTTGGTGGATAATTTCTTGACACATCACTTCAACATCAACTAAATGCCATAGCCGACCTGGGTATTATTGCTGACCATGACCATAGTTGTTGTTGCTTTAGGTGTGTCAATATTTTTCAGGGTGAGTGTCACTATGAAAAAAAAATACCCACAAAAATACCCCTATTCTTACCTTATATTCACTTGCTACTTCAACAACAGGACTGAAGTTGTGTGTCTTATGTTCTTTTGAGTCTCTGCACACCACACACACAGGCTGTTTATCCTCCAGACAGAAGAGCTTGAGTTTCTCACTGTGCCGACTGCAGAGCACCTCAGACCCTGCTGAAGCTCTCTGACTTCTCTCCTCCAAGAAGGTCTCACACAGTTTTTTTAATGCCAAGTTAGAGGGTGGATTTGAATTGGAGGATCTTTTCCTACAGATAGGACATTCTTTGTGATTGTTGGTTTGCCTTAATTGCGGAAGACACACTTTACCCACACTGTGACTGCATGGTAGGAGAACAGGATCCTTGTAGACGATACTGCACGCTGGACAGGAAAAATCCTTTTCTGTGAGTAAACGCTTGGAAGCCATTTTATAAGCTAACAGTTAAGTCACAGTAAATACAACAGATGATGGCTAACTTCCTGTAGAAATCCTAAGTCCAGTTGCCAAATTCTTCCTTTCTTCCTTGTCTTTCAAATCTTCATTCTCATGGCACGGATTGGGAATCTCTACAAATACAAGGGCTTGTGTACAAGGGACTTGCCACTACGTGTCCTCATTTCAGCTTCAGCATAAGATGTCAGACTGAAACTGGCACAGATTAATATTTTTCCTGTTTCACCAGGAAGAGAAGAGAAACTGAAACAGATGGAAGAGATTTAATTCAATCAGAATGACTGGTTATTGTAATCTCACACAAGCATGTATGTTAATTTTTCCCTCTTCAGAATAATTGGTTAGTGTAATCACACAAGTAAGTTGACATATATGGAAACCTCAAGAAAGCACCTCCTTACCCTTTCAGGTGGGTCAGAGAAACTTTAAATTGGGAGTGTGACGTGTTGACTGTAGATCAGTCAATTACACTCATATTTCCAAGACTAGACTGCACTGCTTCCCTCATTGGGGTCACTGACACATTCAGTTCTTGTCATTCTGTCTTTTTCACTTACATCTCCCATCTGAAATCTCCAACATTATTAACACAACTAATTCAAGCCTTATCCCATGTTTCCCCTAATTTCTCACATACCTCACATAGGTGTTCAGCTGTAGTGTTGAGTACAGCAGCTGTCTGTCACTGAGCTTCACTTCCTCATTAAGGACAGGAGAATCAGAGGGAGGGATTAAGAAGAGCTGAGAGCTGATTGGTCAGAGCAAATTTCCTCAAGAACAAGCAGCTCAGCACCATCCTGGCAATGCCTTCCCAACACTACTACATGAGATCTCCCTACAGTGCTAGTCTGGATTTGATCTTTTAACCTGTCCAATCAGAAAACAGAGGGAGGCATTGTGAATGCAGAGCTATTCGGGAGCACCCAAGAGCAACAGGGGTAAGGAAAAACTCCCTTATGTTTTGTTAGTTTTGGAAGAAACCTTGGGCTCAAGGGGCTAACCCAACTGTCAGGGGTCGTGCAGGAAAAGTACAATCAGTAGTAACCAACAGAAAACAATTTGCCCATGGCTTTAGCTAAGGATCATAATAGTTCCAGAGTATTATCCCACTTTACATTACATGGTAGTCAGTACATAGGTGGTTATTAGGAATAGTGGCTGGACAGTGTAGTAGTAGTCAGACATAGTGTTAAATTCAAGGAGTGAGATGGGTTATTGGGGTAACAATAAGGGTCCATTTGACAGTGCCATTGTGAGAAGGGGTCAGTCACAAGGCCTCAGGGAAGGGGAGTCGGTCCTGGCAAGGGCATCTAGGAAGGGGCCGTAGGATGGAGAGTCAGTCCTGGCATGGACCGCCCGTAGTGTTGGTTGCAGTCCACTCAGGAGGGGAGGAGTGACAAGAGTACGCCGGAAGGAGGCAGGGATGACACTCAGCAGAGATGATTGTGGACAGAGGAAGCCAATGAATTAGGCCAGGTTTACACTTCAGTGATCAAATGTGTAATTTGTGCATATATATATATATATATATATATATATATATATATATATATATATATATATACTATAGGAATGGTCAGTGGCCACCATGCCTCACAACAGGGAGGAACAGCAGAGGCAGACCCTCCCAAAAGACCCATGAGGATGATTTGCCATGTTATGTTGTTATAATGTTGTTTGTTACACCCATCTGGGTTTTGAAAGGTACATTTTTTTGTATATGTGTGTGTATTTTCTTTTGCAAAATAAAAAATGGGACTTGGGCTCCATCCCATGGGGATACTTTAAATGGTGCTTGAACTTCTTAAAATGTTCTTCTCAATATCTTAAAATCTGAGTTCAAATCAGCAAGTCTGTCTCAAATCCATTTACAAGTCAAAATTACCAGCCTTTATTTGCCATGTAAGGACTATCACAATGACTACAAAACTGCTAAATTAACTTTTCAATTAACCTTTAAGATTATTTACTGGTATGGATGATGTATGCTGACTAGAAAAATGCAAAAATGGCATGGCCAAATTTATTAGCCCCCTAATGATAATAATCCCTAATAATCTACAGTGTAACCTTTCTGCCTCAAAATGAATGACTTTAGTTCCTAACTAAATCGACCCATCTCTAATGAGGGGTCATTGACACATTCAGTTCTTGTTTGTCTCACTGTAAGTCATTGCTTTGCGTGGTCCTATTTCTTCTATGGCAATTCCATGGAGACTGGACTTTTTTGTCACATCTGTAACATATGATGTGAAGGATGATATGACATTTGAGGACTTGAGTTATTCAGCTGTTACAGGTTACATAAAACATTGTGTAGTATTGTACAACTATTGAAATAATACTACATTAGCAGGGAGGGCATCTCACAGGTCCAACACACACTCATGCTCACATCTTCCCCTGATATACACACCAGTAGCACCACACAGCACCTCAACATACACCACACACTCATACTCCCCTCCCCCATACACACACACACACACACACACACACACACACACACACAGAGAGAGAGAGAGAGAGAGACACACACACACACACACACACACACACAGAGAGAGAGAGAGAGAGAGAGAGAGAGAGAGAGAGAGAGAGAGAGAGAGATCACAAAGCACTGCCCACTTGTTTACTGAGATGTTTGTTTTTAAATAATGTATAAATATCTGTGCCATTAAAGGGGTCTGTCTCTCAGTGAAAGTGTGTGTGAAAGTGTGTATGTGTGTGTTATTATCAGGGTCAGAGAATGAGAGCTTTCCTCTGTCCCAGTCCAGCTGCACTCTGATCCTCTGGAGTTTCTGCTCCACTGTGAGGAGAGTGGGGGGATGAGGAGTAGCACATGCTCCATATGCAGCACCATCATACCACAGGTCCCAAACTCCACTCTTGGAGTCATAGTCTCCCCTGTTGTGGAGAGACTCTGTCATCACACCCAGAGCCCAACCATCATTCTCCCCAACATCCACTTCCCAGCAGTGAGTCCCTGAGTCAAAGCCCTCAGAGGCCAAAACACTGGTATAATGATCAAATCTCTCTGGGTTATCAGGAAGCTGTTGCACTGGCTCATCAGCACATCTTACACTGGTCAGATCCTCAGACAGGATGAGTTTTGGGTTTGCAGTGTTGGGATCCAGAGTCACAGGAGCTGCAGAGAGAAAGAACACACACGAGTGCTAACCCACTGCATATTCATATGCATGTTATACCTTACTCACATAATAGATGTAATCACATAATTCAATATATTCCATAACAACACATATACTATTCAATAACATATACCAATATCATTATGATAACAGTACTTCAATGAATAGTAAAGTCAAAGACAATCTCAGCTTGGTTTTAAATAGAGTTAGCTCAGTTTTTCTAACATGCTAATTATCCCTTTTAAACAATGTAATTGTCTGAAGTGTTACAACATTAAGTGTGTGAAAAGTGTCTTTTGGCTTGAGGGCTTGGTCTATGTGCTGAAGTTCGGCTGAAACCGAATCCTGTCAAAAAGTCCAATGCGCTGCCGAATTCTGGAATCAGTACATCCCTAATTTGGCCATTAGGCTGCATAAGCTCTCTTTGTCTTGTTTCTTCCCCTCCCACTCTAGAGTGTCTCAATGACGTGGGGCTGTTACAGACTTTCCATCTGATCTATATGACATGGTGCTGTTACAGACTTTGCATCTGATCTATATGACATGGGGCTGTTGCAGACTTTCCATCTGATCTATATGACATGGGGCTGTTACAGACTTTCCATCTGATCTATATGACATGGGGCTGTTGCAGACTTTCCATCTGATCTATATGACATGGGGCTGTTACAGACTTTCCATCTGATCTATATGACATGGGGCTGTTACAGACTTTCCATCTGATCTATATGACATGGGGCTGTTACAGACTTTCCATCTGATCTATATGCAGAAACTCTCTTACCTACTTGCAGCTCTCTGTTCCCACTGTTATGCATTCAGTACATAGCCTACATGTTGTGTGTTCAGCCTGTTTACCTGTCATTATAAAAAGATGTCATTATTGTCTTACTCTTACTCTTATTTTCAAAACAAAGCACGTTTTGGCTTGTCAACGTAAAGGAAGACCGGATGAAGGATAAAGTTAAACAATAAAAAATGTTTATTAAAAGAAATAACGGTGAATGAAGATGGCAGTGGTCAGTTTAAATGTCAGGGTAGGAGTTTATAATGTGTTGTGAATCAGGGATTTGAAATTGGCAAAATCAAAAGCCAAAAATGACGTGCTGAAAATGGAGAGGCAACGCTGAACCCCTGCCAGGTAGCCCCCTTTATAGCACAAGTAAATTGGTAAGGTGACCTTGGTGTAACATCAGAGTCTCCACAACAAAGTGTTCCCATTATACACTGGGGGATTTGCATTGATTTTGTGGCCAGGGGGAAGAGTGCCAATTACTAACTACCCACTAACACAATTTCCAGCAGAGATCCAGTTTTCTCAGTTTTCTCCCTTTTTAGCTTCAGCAGTTCAGCTGTGGTACCACTGGTCTGGCTGCAAGCCACACACACACACACACACACTCATTCAGGGGTTCCAAATTTTACTTTTGTAATATAATTACTATGTAGGGTGTGTTACTTCTGTTTTGATGTTTTTGAGCTGTGAATGCAGGGACCTTTTAGCAGTTTATAAATCCAGCTGTGTACTCCAGGTGTTTTGCCACATTGATCAGAGCTCCTGAAACCCTTTCTGGATCCTGCAGTGTGCACTGGGCTCTGGAATAACATTCAGGAGTCAGTGCTGCTGTGGGTTTGGGTTCAGAACCACGAGAATAGAGACACAGGAGACAGATCACTCACCTTTCCACTGTGCTCTTGTAGTTCTGGAAAAAAACAAAAAAAAAACAAAAAGGGAATATATTTGACATTTTTGTCTCACACACGTATTCAGAGTTTTAGATTGAACACATCAACAGTTACTACCTGCAGGAATGTGATGTCATCAGTACCCATCTCCTCCTCTATGGTTCTAATTGTGTCTGAAAGAGATAAGATCTTGTTTCTCATGTTCTCAATCTTCTCCTTCATCATCTGACTCTTCTGCTCCTCTTCCTCCCTCAGTGCAGCTATCCTGGCTGCCTCTTCATCTTGTAGAAACTGGTAAAGCTTCCCAAAGTCCTTCTTGATCTGCCTCTCTGTGTTCTGGGTTTGAGTCTGAATGAAATTGCATCAGCTCATTGAGTGTTCACACACAGATAAACTATTAATGTACTAATGCTTTGCATTGTGTGTCCCATACAATTCTGTTTTGTATCCACTCAAAAACACACCAAAATACATCATATTTGTGACTGCATATGCTACTCCAGTAATAAGATGCAATATTACAGTACTGCAGTAATACTATAGGGTATTAAAATGAACTAAATGTACTAAATAAATAAAATATATAGGCTATTGATTAGGTAGGCCTACAATGCAAGATATTTGGTGGGGTGGGGGTGGGGTTTCTAAAGATTACTGAACACTGACTAAAGCTTACTACAAAGGAGTCTGAATAAAACCCATTCATATTTATTCATTTACTTGATGGTTTCATGAAATGAAAGTCCAAATAATACCTGGATTGGAAAAGTCATTGATATAACATTTCCTGGGTTGGAAAGGTCATAGACATAGAACATGGAGTGAAGTACCTGCATTCTGACTGACATCACCCAGGTAAACTGGTTATGTTTTCATAGTCTATTGGTCCACTTTATATTTTTTCCATATAACTGATTATGCAACTTTTTTACCAGATTATTATTTCAATAAATACCAGGAGTTTAACTGTGGTAAAGTTAGTTTAGCGTTCAGCATTTGTTTAACAGAAGCTAGGCCTAATGTACAAATTTAAACATGAATTGCAACTATCTTTGGTGTAATCCCCAAAACTTCAAAACAAACAAATAACTGTCCTTACAAGTTCAATTTTCCATAAGTACCAGAGCCAAAGAAAGAAATAATGTATTAAATGCAAATTAAATAGTCAATTTAATCCTCAAAAGGATTTGCGAGTGGCTTATCTGCTGCAGGTGAAAAGTTCAAATCTAAGGGATAAAAGGCCTCAGGCATACTTCACAGTAACGAAATGCAGCGATGCGGTTTGGTTGTCAGAACAGTTGGCTGTCATATGGAGTAAATTATCTTTCTTAATTTTGCTTAAAGAATAGAAATAGGTACAAGAATGAAGAGTTCAATTATACATACCATGATGTTGGATTAATGCACAAATATTGGATTACTGAAATGGGATACTTTGTGACATAGCTCCTTTCCTATCATAGTTTCATCTTAGTTTGATAGAAGGTCATTTCTCTCCCTCTCTCTCTCTCTCTCTCTCTATCTCTCATTTTTGCTACGCTAGCTTAACTTTCTTTCAGCTTCCCTACTGTATCCTCAAGAATGCCTCATGAGAAGACATTGCTCGGATTCAGTATTGACACTGAGCTTCACTACGGCTAAAATGGATCAAAATATTAAATACACGATCATAATGCAACAAAAAAACATTTAAAAGATCACCACATCTACTGCTCATGGGTCCTCCTACTGGCTAGCTGTTTTTAGCCTGACTGGCTATGTTCATTTACCACCAGTGAAATGTAGCTAAATTTAGAATGCTATACTGAGTTTATCACCCTTGGAAGTAGTTGACATGATATGTCTGTCAATGTTATGGAATTAACAAACCATAGAAAATTGATGTTGGTCTTAACCCAAGCAAGCAAAATCTTCATCAAACCAAATATCTCATGTGTTTATTCAGTTTTACTTCAGGGTCAATTATTAAGCAATTTTCTCTACTTACAGCAGTGCTTCTCCACTGACTTGCATTATGTTCTGCTGTTTTTCCCTCTCACCAGCACTGTCCACATGTTACAGGGGTGTAACCAGACTTGTCGTCTGTGTCTATTACAGGGTGGCCTAGATTTCCAGGGACAGTCCCCGTTTTTGGCGTTCTGTCCCCCATAAAATGCAATCCACTTTGTCCCCAATTTGTGAAGTGAAAACATTACTTATTTTAATTTATGATATTGAATGTAGAAATAGGAATGTCCTCCAGTCTCTAAAATGAGACTAAGGTGTGGTCTGGCTTTAAAGGTTACTCAAAGCTGCACTCACCTTGACCTTCAGGTGACTTTAGCTCTCTCAAAAGTCTTTACTTTTTCTCTAAAGAACTGCAGTTTTATCTTGAGCTCTTGGAATAAATTACAGACTTCACTGCAGACTGCAGCATCTCTACATTCCGCTGTTAAGATGCTGCTGCTTAATCCCAGTATATTAAGGAGGGGAAAATACCTCACCTTGCGGTCAACAGCTGCTTCATCTATTGGATACAATGTGTGGCTGATATGCTTCTTGGAGTCTTGACACACCCCACACACAGGCTGTTTATCCTCCAGACAGAAGAGCTTGACTTTCTCACTGTGCCGACTGCAAAGCACCTCAAACCTTGCTAAAGCTCTCTGACTTCTGTCCTGTAAGAAGGTCTTTGACTGGTTTTTAGTTTGACTGACTGAAGGTTGGACTTTCTCATGCAGACTGGACATTCTATAACTCCTTTGTTCTGCCAAAACCTCTGCAGACAGCCTTTACAGACACTGTGAGCACAGGTCAATTTGACAGGGTCCTTGTAGATTTCACAGCACACAGGACAGCTGAGATCCAGTTTAGAAGCCATTTTATCTCTACACTAAACCTATGCTTTTATAAGTGCTCTATATCTACACTAAACCTATACTTTTATAAGCGCACTTTCTCTACACTAAACCTATACTTTATAAGTGCTCTATCTCTACACTAAACCTATACTTTATAAGCACTCTATCGCTACACTAAACCTATACTTTATAAGCGCGCTATCTCTACACTAAAGCTATACTTTATAAGCACTCTATCTCTACACTAAAACTATTTATAAGCACTTTTATACTACAGACTCCCCTTTTACTTCAGCACAGCAGTCAGAACTGAAGTTTGAATCTTCAGTGTTTAACACAAGACCTTGTCACCTTCAGTTTAAAAACAACTGCATTACCTGTCAGTTGAAACAGTTTTTGAACATAAAGTTTCCCATATGAGTTTCCCATATTCCCATATCTGGAAAAGAAATCACCCTCTGACTCAGGTTCATTTTAAGCCCCTGCACTGTTCAGTCTGAGGGAGGAACTGACTATGGTATAGAGGTTCTGATTGGCCAGCCATAGTTGCTAGACAGGCTCTCACTAGTATGAGCTCTGCATCATGGTTCACAACACAGTTGTTCTTTGCAGGTCAAAAACTGTGACTTAAAACATAAACACTAGACAGGGCATGCGTTTTGCAGAGCACTGTGGCTAGTGGTGAAACTTAAACAGATTACTGTTCTTAAAGCAATGCATCCTGGATGCATAACTCTGCATCATGTGATTTGTAAACAGAACACAGTTGTAAACGATAAATTGCAGCAGTCTAGAGACTATTCTAGTGGTGTGATTTAAAACAGAACACACTATATAGGGCATAAATAATTTAGCTAGAGCACTGTGGCTAGTGGTGTGATTTGTAAACAGAAGACTGTTCTATATAAATATAAATAATAGCAGCTAGAGACTATTCTAGTGGTGTGATTTGTAAACAGAAGACTGTTCTATATAAATATAAATAATAGCAGCTAGAGACTATTCTAGTGGTGTGATTTGTAAACAGAAGACTGTTCTATATAAATATAAATAATAGCAGCTAGAGACTATTCTAGTGGTGTGATTTGTAAACCCTTGCAGGAGTAAGAAAAACAATCCAGAAACTTCAGCCAGTCTGCGCCTATACAATGTTTTGTTTGAACAAGCTAGAACATGACGCAAATGCCTCACCCTCATGAGGAATGCAAGAGTACATTTCCTTTGCTAGACTGCAATGTCTCTTTATGCTAGAATGCTGAAATGTCTGTCTAAGAAGGATAACGCCTACTTACATGTGATTTCTACAACAGTACAGAGACCTTTTTAAATATATAATTATTTTATGCTGGGATGCATGCAGAATTAGAAGAATTTATGAGGTACATTCTACAAAACACAAAGAATTTATGTGGTACCAAGGTGGCCTGTTGAATATATGGCAAGAACTGTTTATTATTATTCTGTCATCACATTTTTGAAAATGAATGGGAATTTAAACTGTATTCAGAAAAAAAATAAATGCATGACATGTATGGTAGAATATATTCTAGCATCTCAAGTCTAACGCCAACAGATCACATTTAATGTCGTCACCCACACTCAGCCACACTCATCTGGCTGTGTGAGAGTGGCTTAGAGTTAGTCATACCACCTAATCAACATATTGCATCAGGATTTCAGTGGTTTGATTGGCTGTTAAGAATCATGAACTCTGGATAGTATTTTGGTGTGTTCCCACCTGTTTGGACTGGCTGGTTGATATGACTTACAGTAAAAAGATGACCAGGGGTAAAAGTAGTTTTAGATTCTTCCAGTACTCTTCCATAGGTGTGATAAACAGGACTTGGACCCAAAAGCAGATCGGAGCAAAAAGGTTTATTTTACAATGATCAGGGGTAATTCCAAAATGGGGACAAAGCTCAGAAGATCCAACACAAAAAATCATATAAGTCTTTGGGGGAAAAAACACACAGAAGATCTGGTCTGTAAATATAAAACACAGACGGCAAAAACAAGGTAGTAATCCTCTTGATCATAGAAAGTAAATCCAAGAAAATAGTAGGCAAGTTCAGAATACAATTCCACAGGTAAGCGCACATTAGCGCAAGCAAAAACACGAGAATCGGAATTCACCGAAGGCAAACACAGGAGCAGGCAAACACAGGAGCAGGCAAACACAGGAGCAGGCAAACACAGGAGCAGGCAAACACAGGAGCAGGCAAACACAGGAGCAGGCAAACACAGGAGCAGGCAAACACAGGAGCAGGCAAACACGAGAAACAGCTTTCATCAAGGAACAATGGGGAACTGGGGAATATATAGGGAACAGAGTAGTGAAACTAACAAGGTACAGGTGACACTCATTACAACAATCAAGAACGTAAGGACCGGGTGCAGAGCGGGAAAGGGAAAAGGGGCGGGGCAGACAGCAAAACAAAAGCACATGGACAAGGTAAATAAAACACGGAACTAGCGGTACACAAATAGTCCAGAAGGAGGCCGGATAGTCGAGAGCAGGATCATGACACATAGGTGGAAGTGTGGATCCACAGCACATACAGAAAATTTGCCATCTCACATAAATATGTTATTTAGGCTACACTGAAACAGAAGCTGAAATGCTATGTTATCATTTTCAGCATACACTTGTTATCTGGCTCTCTTGTCTCCCTGATTGGAAAGAGCCTTTGCCAATCAGGCTTTCATCAGAACACATCTTACCTCTTCAACTAAGAACAGTCTAAATAAATAAACCTCAAGCAAACTAATATATCCATCAATGCATTTAGTAAAACATAAATGTATCATCCCTTGTCTTTTTAAACATGGTTTAAAAACCTCACACTCACCTCACTTTTTGTATACCTAAGTTTGTTTATTTTTGTCAGTTTCATTTCAAAATGTGGATAGAAGGTATGGTATGCAGCACTCCTTAATTAGGGCAGATAATCAAAGACAAATTGCTATGATAATGATAATAACTGGAAATGAGAGCCAGCCATGTGTGCATGAAATATTTAATAGCAAATATGAGAAAACAATAGCACTGCACAAGTTGATATATAAAATTTATTTGCTCTTTATTCCAATGCCTGGACTGTGGGATACTTTATGGCCTTGTGACAACAGCATATTGCCTGAAACATAGATGTCGCAAAACATGGATACCTCAAAATGGTGCTGACAGCAAGACAACTTCAGTTTAATGTACTGGCTTTAGAAAAAGTCCTCTACAGAATTTATCTGTAAACTTGTAGAAGTAGGGACACTTCAGTCTGTCTGTAGGAACACGCTACTCACTACTACAAAAGTGTAATATTGTTTTGAGCTGCACAATGGTTTTAAAAATAGCATTTTAGCATTTTCGGTTGAAATCGCCTAAAACACTTCTCAAAACACATCCAATTGTCGTGATTGTGCTACCAACTCAACGTATGAACTCGCCCTATGAAATTGCCCTAGAAAGCATTTTACTCTGGATTTTTCCTTTAAGCAATTATTTCTGCTCTACATAGAGTTTCAGGAAAAAAGTGAATTCTGCAACACTTTATTTTAAGTGGTCAACGTAAAGGTGATATGACCATGTTATAAACATGACATGACACATATAGTGAACATTAGTGGCACTTCATTCATGGTTATGACTGTCGTCATGTGTCATTTTAATTCTGTAATGTCTGCATCCCAAAGTATGCATTTCAAAAATTGAATGACAGTTAATGACCATGAATGACAGTCATAACCATGAATTAGGTGTCATTAATGTTCATGATACTTGCCATGTCATGCTTATAATAGGCTCATGTCACTGTTAAGTAGACCCCTTCAAATAAAGTGTCACCGTAAATTCATTAGATCAAAAATTGCAATATGTCAATTGTGGTCTGACCGATTCACTATCAGCTCTAAGTGGGATGGTGACATCCCCAGAGGAAGATGACATTTACTGGTATTAAAGTGTGAAAACACTTTATACTCAATGTGTGTGCGTGTGTGTGTGTGTGTGTGCGTGTGTGTGTGTGTGTGCGTGTGTGCTAGGATCAAATTCTCTGAAGTGCTCAGCTTCCTCACATCCACATCCCCAGTTGACCTGCAGTAGGTGTCTGAACTCTGGAATTTTAACTGAGCTGCTGTACTGTAACTGTTGCCTTCACTGGTAAGATCCTCAGTGGAGGATCAGTACCAAAATATGGAAACACTCTTTCAGTGAAAGTGTGTGTGAAAGTGTATATGTGTGTGCTATTATCAGGGTCAGAGAATGAGAGCTTTCTTCTGTCCCAGTCCAGCTGCACTCTGATCCTCTGGGGTTTCTGCTTCACTGTGAGGGGAGTGGAGTGATGAGGTGTAGTCTCTGCTCCATATCCTGCACTATTACACCACACACGCCACAGTCCACTCATGGAGGTGTAGTCTCCCTTCCTGTGGAGAGACTCTGCCATCACACCCACCTCCCAGTCATCATTCTCCCCAACCTCCACATCCCAGCTGTGAGTCCCTGAATTAAAGCCCTCACAGCCCAGGACACTGGCATAGTAATCAAATCTCTCTGGGTTATCAGGAAGCTGCTGTCTGTCATCACCACATCTCACACTGGTCAGATCTTCAGACAGGATGAGATGTGGGTTTGCAGTGTTGGGATCCAGAGTGACAGGAGCTGCAGAGAGAAAGAACACACACATGAGCTGAACACTGAGTGATATGTGATGAGGATGTGAATGATGGTCATTATTAATAGTGGTGTTACCAAGTGGAATGGCAGGAGAAGTAGGAACAGTGAAATGCTCTTTAGTCATCAGTATGAAGGGATCCCAGCACAACAACCCATCTTTCCTCTGTGTGAGTGTGTGTGTCTGTGTGTGTGTGTGTGTCTGTGTGAGTGTGTGTGTCTGTGTGTGTGTGTGTGTCTGTGTGAGTGTGTGTGTCTGTGTATGTGTGTGTGTCTGTGTGAGTGTGTGTGTCTGTGTGTGTGTGTGTCTGTGTGTGTGTGTGTGTGTGTGTGTGTGTGTCTGTGTGAGTGTGTGTGTCTGTGTGTGTGTGTGTCTGTGTGAGTGTGTGTGTCTGTGTGTGTGTGTGTGTGTCTGTGTGAGTGTGTGTGTCTGTGTATGTGTGTGTGTGTCTGTGTGAGTGTGTGTGTCTGTGTATGTGTGTATGTTTTATTGTCACTTAATCCATATACACTGTATATAGTGAGACGAAACTGAAATGTTTCACCATGGGTTCAAGTGGTGCCACATTTAACGGAGGTGTGGGCAGTTACACTGTGGTACCGTCTACCTGATGCCATGAGGGAGAAGAGTGCATGGGACTGATGTGCTGTGTCCTTAACAATGTCCGTGGCTTTGTGCAGACAGTGGGTGTTGTAGATGTCAGAGAGCGAGGGAAGAGAGGTCCCAGTGATCTTTTTTAGTCATTTTTTAGCCTCAAAATCCTCCTTTTGTTCTGCTGCAGTGCAGTTACCAAACCACACTGTGATGGCACTGCTGAGGAAGCTCTCAATAGTCCCCAATAGTCCTCAATAGAGGTTTTCTGTGATGTGTATGCCCAATGCCACAATGTTAACTGGAAGGTTGTTTATGAACAGTGGGGTATGTTTGCCTGGAGGTCTTCTGAAAGTGATGATTTGTTCTTGAGCACTTCATGATGGTGGATGTCAGTGCAACTGGGCCATAGTCACTGAGACAAATCACTGGATTTTTTTGGTACGGGAATGATGGTGGTGGGACAACAGTGGTACTCAGAGAGATGATCATGAAGACATCGATCAGGATGTCAGCAAGTTGGTCCACACATTCTTTCAGCACACATCCTGGTATTTGGTCTGGCCCAGCAGCTTTCCATGGGTTGACTCTGAACAGAGTTTTCCTCACTTCAGAGGGGTTTTCCTCTCTACTGTGTCATTCTGTTTTCAGATCTTGAGTAGAACTGGTTCAGTGCTTCTGGGAGGGAGACATCACCATCACAGTAGAGTGGAGCTGGTCTGTAGTTGGTGATGACTTGTATTCCCTGCCATAGGAGACGTGTGTCTTTGGTATCTGTGAAGTTGTTGTAAATTCTCTGAGCGTTGCTGTTTAGATGGCCCAGGAAAGCTTGGCTCTCGCTTTCCTCAGAACTGCCTCTTCCCCACACCGATAGGCAGCCTCCTTGGCTTTCAGAAACATACTCACCTCTGCAGTCATCCATGATGCCACGAATTAAATTCATTTACAACCAGCAAGCAAAGACTCTCAGATCCACACACACATGCATTTAGGAGTTCCCAATCCCACATTAGTAATATACAAATACAGAGTGTATGTTGTGTTTATTAATAGATGCTAGTTCTGTTTGACTTGCAGACAAAAAAAAAACTTTTAGTTGCTAATGTGCCCTAGGTCATCCTCTTGATCCTGGAATTGAGGATCTTTATTTCTTTCCAGGGTACTCACTGTACTGAACAATCTCCTGCATCTTCTCCCAGACTCTGAACTTCAGGTTGCCCAAGTGCTTTGCCACATTGATCAGAGCTCCTGAAACCCTCTCTGGATCCTGCAGTGTGCACTGGGCTCTGGAATAACATTCAGGAGTCAGTGTTGCTGTAGGTTCTGGTTCAGAACCACAGAGAAGAGAGAGACAGGAGGCAGATCACTCACCTTTCCACTGTGCTCTTGTAGTTCTAGAAAATAACAAATTAGAAAACAAGGTAAGTGAGAATGTATCAACGTATTACTTTTCTCAAGAAAGAATATCAGTTTTCTGACTAAAAGTTTCTTTTTCAAACAATGCAGCATTCTTCCACTACTTCACTCTGACTGCAATCCGCAGCCTGAATCACATTTCCACACACACACACACACACACACACAGACATATTTACACACACACACAGACATATTTACACACACACACACACACAGGTGACATCAGTGCTCCATCTAAATGTTATACTCAGGGTGTATAAAGACAGTCAAAGCACAGCACTCACTACCTTCTTTTCCTCAACGACACCAAAGGGGGACTAACAGACACACTTTGTAGCAGGTACTGTGGCAGGTACACATCACTTCTCGTCCTTTTGCCTAAGATCAAGTGTAGTATCTGTTCTTATCTGTATACGTACTCTACCCAAGTACTATATATTAGATTTTTAGAGCAGGGAGATTAAAGAGGGGCTAGCTCTGTCTGCTCCAGGTATCGACCCGGTATTGCAGTGCCTCAGTGCAAATTCCTAGGGGCAGCCGTGGCCTACTGGTTAGGGCTTCGGTCTTGAAACTTAAGGGTTGCAGTGGACCATGCCTGAAGTGCCTCTTGAGCAAGGCACCTAACCCCTCACTGCTCCCCTGAAGCTCCATTGAGCAAGGCACCTAACCCCTCACTGCTCCCCTGAAGTGCTCTTGAGTAAGGCACCTAAACCCTCACTGCTCCCCTGAAGTGCCCTTGAGCAAGGCACCTAACCCCTCACTGCTCCCCTGAAGTGCCCTTGAGCAAGGCACCTAACCCCTCACTGCTCCTCTGAAGTGCCCTTGAGCAAGGCACCTAAACCCTCACTGCTCCCCTGAAGTGCCCTTGAGTAAGGCATCTAACCCCTCACTGCTCCCTGGACATCACTGTAGCAGGAAGCCCACTGCGCAGGGTAAGTGTGTGCTGTACCTCAATGTGTGTTCACTGTGTGCTGTGTTTATTTCACTAATTCATGACTAGGATAAATGCCAGAGACCAAATTTCCCTCATTGGATCAAAAGAGTATATGTGCTTATACCTAAAGACACTTACACACACTCTGATTAGATCATCTTGATCTTGCACACATACAGAAGGTTCCTACCTGCAGGAATGTGACATCATCAGCTCGTATCTTCTCCTCTATGGCTCTGATTGTGTCTGAAAGAGATGAGATCTCTCTGCTGATCTTCTTTATCTTCCCCTTCATCATCTGACTCTTCTGCTCCTCTTCATCCCTCAGTGCAGCTATCCTGGCTGCCTCTTCATCTCGTAGAAACTGATGAAGATTCTCAAACTCCTCCTTAATCTGCTTCTCTGTATTCTGGGTCTGAGTCTAAATAAAACAACATGACAAAATCATTGATCTAATTTAATCATGACTAGATATTTCTGCAACATTTAAAATACTCTATGATGCTTATTGTGTGTTTGTGTTATTTTCATAGGCGGTTTATGTCATGGTTCAGCTAGGCCTGACTCAACTGTCTTTCCACATAAGTCTTTGAAAGACTGTTTAGTCTCTGTGAGGTTCAGTGCTTGCACTGTCTGAGTTTGTCCCCTGCGTCAGTAGCTATCTGCTCTACTGAACCACTCTGCCACCCATCATGGTCTGATTCAGTGCCTTCCACATGAACTGGGATGTCCAAAGACATCTTCCATAAACCTGTAATTGTATTAAAAGTCAGGCTATTTCCTAGTCTAGTTGGAGTGGCTGGTGGATCTTTATGTAAAGCTTGCAGTCTCTCCCTTGATGCGCATCATTGTACATTTTTCTAACCACCGTTGGACTTGGTGTCCTGTTTTACTGATGTAACCAGAAAGTTCCTATCAGTGTGATTCACTCTTACATCTAATAACAAAACATGACCCATCTCTCACCCTAATATGAGCTGCTGTCTGGTCATAGATGAGATTCATCTCTTCAAAGGTCTTCAGTTTCTTCTGTAAGGGCTCCAGTTTGACCTTGAGCTCCTCCTGGAATAGATTAGAACCTTAAACTGGAGTCTAGACTGTAAAACTGACACTATGAAACCAAGCTACGTAAAGAAGCTATGTGACTTTTGTTAGAGCATCCAGAATGAACTATAGTTCTGCTACACTTGTATATTTCCCTATAGGAAGAGCAACAGATGTAGATTAATAACTGTCAGTTAAAACAATTGTATTGACCTTACATCACACTTTCCTCAGTGTTGTCCAGATATCTTCAGTTAGCAAGCAAACCAACTGTTGCTAGGCCAGTAGTATAAGAGATAATACCATGTTCTACCACATGTGGCTACTGTAAATACAGTGGAAGCGAATGGAAACAGTGACTAAGAACTCTAAACCAGCATTGTGAGAAAGAGCTCACTGCATCTTTAAGGGGTGCACATATTACCTCTGTTGAGTGTTACAAACACTGAGTGATTTGTTGAGACTAGCTGTGGTTTTACCACATGTTCACAGAGGAGTGAAATGAATAAAACATGTATATAACGTACTGTATAAGCAAATATGAGCATTTACAATGAAATAGTCCTGTCTATTACATGTAACATTTTGGAGCAAAAAAAAAACACCATCACATTGTTGATAGTGGAGTTTGTGGATAGGGTGATTTTTGCTGGGGGAAGGCCTCCAGAAGTCTTCTGTTTTGTTTTCACTGGGAACGCAGTGGTAGAGTGAGAGTGCTGAGTGTGAAGGAACTAGAGGGAGAAAAGCATAAATCCCCAATGCACAAAGGAGCTGACAATGCCACCTCCTGTTTGATTAAAGGAATTACAGTGGAGTGACAGAGTGGGAGTGCTGAGCATGAAGGAACCAGAGCGGGAAAGGCATAAATGCCCAATGAACAAAGTACCAAATAGTGCCATCTAGTGTTAGATTAAGGGAATTACAGTAGGCATCAACTATGAATAGTCCACACTCTGGATGTGTTTGCAAGACACTTTATTTTTTGGCTACAGAGATCCAGAATTTTTTCTTATCTACTTACATTATTACAAGAGCAGAAGATCCTTACCTTGCGGTCCTGTGCTGCTTCATCTATGGGGCTGAAGTTGTGATTTTTATGTTTCCTAGAGTCTCGACACACCACACACACAGGCTGTTTATCCTCCAGACAGAAGAGCTTGAGTTTCTCACTGTGCAGACTGCAGAGCGCCTCAGACCCTGCTGAAGCTCTCTGACTTCTCTCCTGTAAAAATGTCTCACACAGGTTCCTTAGAGCTAAGTTAGAAGGATACATGGTTTTTGAGCAAAGTCTCCTACAGTAGGGACATTCTCTGGATCCTTTTATTTGCCAGAACTGCTGCAGACAAGCTTTACACACACTGTGAGCGCAGGGCAACAACAAAGGATCCTTGAAGATGTCACAGCACACAGAACAGGTGAGATCCTCCTCAAGTTTAGAAGACATTTTACCTTTACGTTAAATGTTTCTCCAGGAATGCCAGCCTCACAAGTTTCACTGTCACCCCAAAACAATTTCTTCACTAGTCTATTAACAGTCTATGAACTTCTGTAATCAGAAGATTTGAATGTGTCTTACATATAGTGGTGCACTGAGAACCAGCCAGCCACAGAATTTCACTTCCTCCTCACAATAATACAAAAGGATTCTGATTAGTTATCTCTCTTGTGGCCAGACCAGTTCAACTACACTGACGCCACTGGAATTTAGCGTATAAATTCCAGTTATGGGCGTGAATTGTAAAATGGCAAAGATACAGAGACTGACCCCAATCATTAACAGCTGCAGTGGATGAACTATAGTGAACTGAAGAACTAAACTGAAGTGATCGTGGCAACACATTGATTGTCGGTTGTCAAGCCATAGCTGAGAAAATCATATTTACAGATTCAAATCATGTTTACTGATGTGAGATTCTCCTCCTCTGTTGCACCAAATAATTTCATTTATCTGACGTTAAATCTGACTAAACTAGTCCTCACACGTCTCCTTCTCCTTGTTATGGGTTTCAGCTCAAATCCAAAAAGGCCTCTTAACAGAGGTTCTACATCATGTTACGAGACACACACACACACACACCAGCAGTATTCTAGGTCAGTATGCCAGGGCATATAGGCTACATACCAGAGTGTTATAGACTTCCCCACACATCAACAACAGATTAAGACATAGGCTCTTGGTTGACTGATACTCAGATAAGATTCTGTTAAATTTGTATGAGGCAAAAGGCACTATACATATATATGTATTCATTCTGTGGTTGTTTGTGTGGGCTTTGATATTCTCCCAAAATAATGCACACATGCAAACACACACACACACACACACACATAATTCCAGATCATAACGTCACTCTGTAATCCCAGTGTTGAGACTGGAGTGTAATGACAAGTAGTTCACCATTGGGTGGCAGCATTGTTTCTGCAGATTGGTAAGAAAGCTCCTTATAATGAAATGACCCTGATGTGTAAATAAAATGATAGAACGCAAAATGTGAGAATATATAAAAACAAAATACACTGCAAAGGTTTCCCAGTATTAAATTACTAGTAAAGTTTATTTATTCTCTCTTCCAGGAAGTTCAGTGTTTACAGTAAAACATTAAAAATATTCACTGACTGGACAGTGTGATCTGATCGACAAAAGTCACATATCAAGGGGTCATAATTAGAATTTCAGAAGATTTATTCCAGAAGATTGAGTAGTTGATAAGGTCATATTTGGAATACACCTTTACCAAATTAAGATCATTATTATTACAGTCACATTATTGAGGTGCGTTCTGGACATGCATTATTTCAACATTTGCACATTGTGTGTGTGTGTGTGTGTGTGTGTGTGTGTGTGTGTGTGTGTGTGTGTGTGTGTGTGTGTATGTGTGTGTGTGTGTGTGTGGACTTGGATGTGAAGACAGCTGATGATTTTAGATTCCAATGATGTTTTGCTATGTCATACTCCCAGACAATTTTCCATGAAATGAAAACAAAAGAACGACAAACTCCAAAAATACAAAAATGACTTTCAAGCTTTGAAATGAGGTGAATCATATTAGTAAACTGAAATCTGGTTTACTGTAGTGATTCCACACCATCCAAAAACAAGTTTGCTTAATGAATAAGCATGTATTTCATACAGTCATACACATCATCTATATGGACTATCAGTGCTGAGCTCATACTAGCGTCTCTTCCCATCCACATCCCCAGTTAACCTGCAGCAGGTGTCTGAACTCTAACTGATCTGCTCTACTGTAACTGCTGTCTTCACTGGTAATATCCTCAATGGAGGGACAGTGGAAAAGTATGGAAACACTCTCTCAGTGAAAGTGTGTGTGAAAGTGTGTATGTGTGTGTTATTATCAGGGTCAGAGAATGAGAGTTTTCCTCTGTCCCAGTCCAGCTGCACTCTGATCCTCTGGAGTTTCTGATTCACTGTGAGGAGAGTGGAGGGATGAGTTGGAGCATATGCTGCATATGCAGCACCATTATACCACACAAACCACAGTCCACTACTACTGAATATTTCTCCCTTCCTCTGGAGAGACTCTGTCATCACACCTAGGACCCAGTTATCATTCTCCCCAACCTCCACATCCCAGCAGTGAGTCCCTGAGTTAAAGCCCTCAGAGCCCAGGACACTGGCATAGTAATCAAATCTCTCTGGGTTATCAGGAAGCTGCTGCTCCTCATCACTGTATCTCACACTGGTTAGATCCTCAGACAGGATGAGTTGTGGTTTTGCAGTGTTGGGATCCAGAGTGACAGGAGCTGCAGAGAGAAAGAACACACACATGAGCTGAACACTGAGTGATGTGTGATGAGGATGTGAATGATGGTCATTATTAATAGTGGTGTTACCAAGTGGAATGGCAGGAGAAGTAGGAACAGTGAAATGCTCTTTAGTCATCAGTATGAAGGGATCCCAGGTGTGCAGGAGTCTACTACTCTCTCTCTCTGTCTCTCTGTCTCTTCCTCCCTCTATTTCCTATCCAATCTGTCCACCAATCCATGCTTTTATCCACCTGTGTGATGTTTTTGGAAGTTTCTACAATGATTATGAATTTATTCAGAGTGTGTGTGTTTAGAGGGCTTAATTATAATTGTGTGCGTGTGTTTGTATGTGTGTTTGTGCATGTGTGTGTTTGTGTTTGTTTGTATGTGTGTGTGTGTGTGTGTGCGTATGTGCATGTGTTTGTGTGTGTGCGTGTTTGTGTGTGTGTGTGTGTGTGTATGTCTATGCGTGTGTGTGTATGTGTGTGTGTGTGTGCTGAAACTGTATTAAACTGAATATAAGAATAATGATAAGGAGATAGGAGAAGTAAATAGAAAGCAAAGCTCTCAGACTCCATCAACACACACACACACACATTCAGTGTGTGTTTAGAGGGCTTAATTATACTCAAGTGTGTATGTGTGTGTGTGTGTGTGTGTGTGTGTGTGTGTGTGTGTGTGTGTGTGTGTGTGTGCTGAAACTGTATTAAACTGAATGGTAGGAGAATGATCAGGAGATAGGAGAAGTAAATAGAAAGCAAAGCTCTCAGACTCAATCAACACACACACATTCAGTGTGTGTTTAGAGGGCTTAATTATACTCGAGTGTGTGTATGTGTTTGTGTTTGTTTGTGTGTGTATGTTTGTGTGTGTGTGTATGTCTGTGTGTGTGTATGTCTGTGTGTGTGTGGTCTGAGGCTTACTGGTGCTTCCTAAGTTAAATAAACAAAGTAAATAGCAAGCAAAGCTCTCAGACTCCATCAACACACACACACACACACACACACACACACACACACACACACACACACATTCAGGAGTTCCCAACAGCACATTTGTAATATATAAATCAAGTGTAGTATATGTCATGTAGTATATGTTTATTAGAGGATCTTACCAGTAGTTCTGCTGTGTTTTGTTTAAGTTGCAGTCAAATAAATCTTTTAGTTGCTAATGCATCCTAATCAGACATACAGTAGCTGTGTCATCCTCTTGATCCTAGAATTGAGATCTTTATTTCTTTCCAGTGTACTCACTGTACTGAATAATCTCCTGCATCTTCTCCCAGACTTTGAACTTCAGGTTGCCCAGGTGCTTTGCCACATTGACCAGAGCTCCTGAAACCCTCTCTGGATCCTGCAGTGTGCACTGGGCTCTGGAATAACATTCAGGAGTCAGTGCTGCTGTGGGTTTGGGTTCAGAACCACGAGAAGAGAGAGAAAGGAGGCAGATCACTCACCTTTCCACTGTGCTCTTGTAGTTCTGGAAAATACCAAAGACTGGATATGTTACATTATTCTTTCACACACAAACACACACCCTACCAAAATCAGGTTAAAATAGTTAATTTCCGTTGGTGACCATGGTCTCTCAGTCCATTTGTCCAATGTCCAATGTTGTGAATGTTTTTAGTGTACAATACAGCTGCATGTCAAATGAAGAGCTGAAATTCTAAAATGAAACATTCCTTTCTGCATGTATGGCCTTAAAGCGGCAGTTTAGCGCCATCGCAACCATAGCCCTGTTGTATCACCTCGCTGAGTGTTGTTGATAAGCATGAGAATAAAAGAATTTGGAACAGCATAGAACAAATAGCGAACCGGTAGCTAACGCTAACTCAATGGTACCGAAGCAAAAGTGAGCTTATGGTGTCATTCAGTTAGAGTAAGCGTCATTTTGCTATTCGGTGTTTGCTTTTCCAAATTCTTCCATTCTTCTGTTCTTCTTATAGTGTTTGACTATCCATAGTATAGACAAAACTGTTAAGGACAGACAGACTGATGCAGAATGTCATTATCATTATCATAGATCCGCCTATCCTTCACTGTGTGAAGCTGCAGACAAACTGCTTCCTTGAAGAGACCAGATTTTGGATGATATGTGAAGGTGCAAGAACAATGACATTTGTGTGAAGAGACAGCAGATTTTGGATGATATCTTTAGTTAGTAGCATGGAGCTTTAAATAAGAAGCATGCAGCAAGTCTTCCTCTCCTTCTGGCTGGCCTCTGACTATCACATCAATTGGAAACGTAAAATAAACCAGTATCTGTACAACGCTCTTCAAAAATCAACATGAAGGAGGATAAAGATCCTACTACATATCCAGTTAATGAATTGGGTGTGGAACAGTCAGAATGACATGGATGGTATTGGCAGGTTTAAACATTCAGATGTTTTAACGTTAACTTACTGAAATCAGAGTTAGATTAACATGCATATACACATTCTGAATTACCTGCAGGAATGTGATGTCATCAGCTTTCATCTCCTCCTCTATGGCTCTGATTGTGTCTGAAAGAGATGAGATCTCTCTGCTCATCTTCTCAATCTTCCCCTTCATCATCTGACTCTTCTGCTCCTCTTCCTCCCTCAGTGCAGCTATCCTGGCTGCCTCTTCATCTCGTAGAAACTGATGAAGCTTCTCAAACTCCTCCTTGATCTGCCTCTCTGTGTGCTGGGCCTGAGTCTGAATCAAATGGTATCAGTTTCAGTGTTCACAGACTGACTGCAACGCCAAAGAGCCAGGCTCACTGGTATGACAGACAGAGCGCATACTCAACTGCAGTGAAGCTACTCTGTCACATTGAATGTCTGAAAGTGACCATTTTTACTATGTTTTGAAATATTTGTTTTGTAAGCTATATGTGCATATCTGGTAACAATATGATGACATAACCTCCTACCTAAAGCTTGTGAAATTATGAAATGGCAGGAGAAACATCCATTGATGTACAGTGTTCAGTATTACCCATAGTGAATTAGTGACACACACAGAAGCACACACTAACCCAGAGCAATAGGCAGCCTACTGCTATGGTGCCCGGGAAGCAGTGAGGGATTAGGTGCTTTGCTCAAGGACACCCCAGCCATGGATGTGGGGATGGGAGATCAATGTCCACCCATGTTTCCTTCCTGTTGGGGACCAAATAAATCTGAGGCCCAACCAGTAGGCCTTGGCTGCCCACAGGATATTCACAAACACCAAACAGTGATACATGTCAGCAGATCCCACTGACCTTAATATATTCAGCTGCTTCATCACAGGTGACTTTTGCTTTCTCAAAGTCCTTCAGCTTCTCTTGTAGAGGCTGCAGTTTGGCCTTGAGCTCCTCCTAAAATGGAAAGTGATGCTAGTTGGCACTAGTTTTGCATGCAAACTTAAGAGGATATCTGAAAACCACTGAGCTGAGGATTTTTGACATTACAACGCAACAATTGTCTCCTTGCATTCTGTTGCTATTTCTCAATTATTTTGGATGTTTTTTATCAGAGTACTAGCTAAAGGAGAGGGATATGAAATCAAGCAGTACTTTTACATTTCCTTTTTCTGACATCCCACATCCGAATGCAAAATGCTTGTTTAGATTTTGATATTGAAGACGGCTGGCCGGTAGCCGTCGAAGTACATCCCAGAGTCAGCTGCTCTTGGCTTTTTAACCTATCCTTATTATTACTGTTTGGAGTGTCTGGATTAACTTTTTTGCTTTTTTATATTTCTATATATTTTGGTTTTGTTTTTTTGGCCTATTTGATATCATCATAATGTGATCGGGTGTGAAGATTTCAAGTAACTTGGTTAACATGGTTTCAGGAACGTGCAAAACTATGTACCAATTTGCCACTATTTGAGGTCTCCATTTTAATCAGATGTTCCCACCAACCATCCAGGATGTGGACTGTCCAGTTCTGGATGCAGGGTAGTAAACCCCCACAAAACAAAACAAAAAAACCCCATTACATCATTACATTGCTGACTGTATTGCCAAACACCAATAACCATATTCTATCACTGGCACTGCCTGTAAGCCACTGAAATTTTGAAAGGTTTTGTGTGTCTTTTGTAGCTTGTCCTTCATTTGGCTTTAATGCCTTTAATGCCAGGCCTATTGTGTATGTACAGTAATGCTGGTGGCAGAACAGAAAGTTGCAAAATGCAAAATGGTTTTCCTTTGTGTGAAAAAAACCTCAAGTTACCTTCATCTCTGTGGAAGCTTCACCAGTTGGACTGAAGTTGTGACTTTTGTGTAACTTTGAGCACAGGCACACCAGGCACGCCAGCTGTTTATCATCTTGGCAGAAAACCTCAAGTTTTCTTTTGTGCTCCTTGCAGAGTACATCAGTCTGATCTTTCTCTTGGAGGAAAGTCTCACACAGGTTCTTTAAAACCAGATTTGGGAGGGGGAAATCCTTGGATGACTCCCTCCTGCAGACTGGACATTCGATGGTCCCCTTGCTCTCCCAGAACTGCTGCAGGCAGCCTTTACAAACACTGTGACTGCATGACAGAAAAACTGGATCCTTGAAGATTTCGCAGCACACTGGACATGAAAGATCCTCCTCTAGTTTTGAAGCCATTCTTTTCTTGACAAAACAATACATACATTAATAAAAATAAACACAACATCCAAACTCTTTGGATATGTGAACTGAAGCTTTAGTTGGAAATGTACGTGCTTATAAAAACCTCTCCAAGCACACACGTCCTCAGCACATGTTAGTGTAGTTTCTTTCGTATTTACTTTCACTTTCAAGAGTCTAAAAATCTTTGATCATCGCTGGTTTGTTTTACAATGTAAGCATTTTTATCCTTACAAGTTCTTTATGCAATCACTTTCCTCCAAAAACCTTTTCCACCAAAACTATTACATACCAACCTGGTTTATCTAGAGTTTATCCGAGCAGATGACCCTCTCAAATTCATCGACTTCCTCCGCAAAATAAAACTTGGAAGGGAGGGAACGCGAAAGCTTATTGGTTTACACCTGTCAAAACATCACCTCACGTCGACAGCACGTCAGGTTACCATTTTCGGGTAAATGAAAGTTTGCTCAAGTGATGATTGCTTTCTCTTTTTAAGCGTGTGCCAATTGTGTTATTCTGTATCCAATCTGTGGAGCTGGTCAATGGTCACTGTAACGGAGTGCGCCCGAGCGGATGGGTTGGTCAAGACCGAAGGATGGACAAATACGTGTGAACTTATCCAAAATAGTTTTCTTTATTATAATTATTTTTATAAACTACCAGCAGCGGATCAACAAACAAGACACCAACCAAACACTGGTTTAAACATAAAACAAACACTGGGTCAATGCCCACGCAAACTAGGCTCTATTACTCACCGGGACACAGGTACACACGTCCTCTCACTGCAGAGGCAAATTTTCCAGTGAGCTGCGCAGCACACATTTAAAAAAACTAGGCACAACCACGGTATGTTTAAAATCAATTAACTGCTATAAACATGGTTTTACCCTTCTAAACATTTTACCTGCACACATCACATTTTAGCAACAACATGTAATGATTACATTTTACAGGCAACACTTTAATAATGATTTAAAGAAAACCTCCTGTTCTAATGAGCTGTTCCACCGCGAGTGGAACGCTGAAAAGCATTGTCTGCGCTGCACTCCGGTTTCTTCACCCACACCCGGAACATGGACACAGGTAACTAGATACAAACTCCAACATGCAAACGTTCTGATGTTTCATTTGTGCCCACTTAGAAGAACCTTTTTTTACATGGCTGTTGTTTATAGAGTACTTCAATAAATGTTTGCAATTCGAAACATGTTTAGCGTCTTTTTTTAAAACAAACTCGTGCGTATAACGATCTTAGTGTTTTGTGAACCACGAACCCCCCAAACCTCCATATATATACACTTAAACAACATACAGGCATCCCCAACACTCATCTCCGACACCCTGCAGTCCTTTAATGTCCCTGCAAAAGTTCATTTAGCCCCGTTTGTTTGGCCATTGTTCTCAAACCAGCGGAAACCCGCTGATTACTGTGGCAGACGCGCTGCGCTCTGTCACGGTCACGCTAGCACACCATAACATGTCAACCGTATGCCTATGTGGCTTTGGTTCGGCTAAACCATCAAACCATCAAAGATGCATGGCAATAACAATATAAAAAATCCTAAGCAAGATCTAGTAAAATGCACGTCTGTCAAGATGTTCAGAGGAGAAATTAAATTCTGAGAATAAAAACAGTCAATCATTATTTATTTTATTTATTCCAATCTTGTTAGTGTTTACTGTGAGTGAGAGCTAATGGTGTTTAGTTTAGGCCTACTATGAGTGACCGATAATAGTGTTTAGTGTAGGCCTACTTGTCTGTGATGGGTGAGAAATTGATGATTGCAGGCACGTAGTAAACCAGCCCAGTGCATAACAATAATAATTGGTATTAAAAGTAGGCTATTAAACTACAAGTACATGTTATACCTGTTATTTTAACAAAGATGAAATCTAACAGCCCTTCCCATAGAACATATAGCCACTTTATTTAAATAAAGCAATTGCAGAAAGCAAAATCTTTACAGATAGCAGAAAATCTAAATTTTTAGGTACCTGTTGACACACTGATATTTCATGTTATATTTTAGGTACCCATTGACACACTGGTATTTCATGTTATATTTTAGGTACCTGTTGACACACTGGTATTTCATGTTATAGTTTAGGTACCTGTTGACACTGGTATTTCATGTTATATTTTAGGTACCTGTTGACACACTGGTATTTCATGTTATATTTTAGGTACCTGTTGACACACTGGTATTTCAGTTATATTATTTCAGTACCTTCACTATTATTATTACCATTTTGGAAGTGTTGTGACCCTTTGCATTGGTCACTATCAGTGGTGTAATGGGGAGTTTTTAATGGGGATACATGACATAATGTTATACATTAATGTGTAATATTGAGAAAAAGTGAGAAATAGTCTACATAAATGATCTGTTCCAAGAGGTGTGTGTGGTTACTCCCCTTGTTACCATATTATTACAGTAAATTGATGTGTATTCGTTACTTCCCAAGACCTAAAGTCTGTAGCCTACCTCCTGAATTCTTAGATGAAAGCAACAAATCAGACTGTCAGTTGCTCTCAAACATCAGAGATTACTTTGTGTTTTATGTACCTTTCTATATGTTGTGTTCATTTCACTGATGAAATGGCAGTTTTGAGCTCATACCACTGCTCACTCCCTACCTGTCCCCATATTAACTGGGCTGCTCTGCTGCAAATGCCTTCACTGATGCGATTCTCAGGGGAGGTACTGTGGCAAAGTAGGGAAACACCCTCTCAGTGAAAGTGTGTGTAAAGGTGTGTAGGTGTGTGTTATTATGAGGGTCAGAGAATGAGAGCTCTCCTTTGTCCCAGTCCAGCTGCACTCTGATCGTCTGGGGTTTCTGCTTCACTTTGAGGAGAGTATAGGGCCGTGGGGGACAACATGCTACGCATCTAACATCTGTATACTTAAGATACCACAGTCCATTCTGATGGTAGTACTCTCCCTTCCTCTGGTGAGACTCTGTTATCACACCCAGGACCCAGTCTTCATTCTCCCCAAGCTCCACATCCCAGCAGTGAGTCCCTGAGTTAAAGCCCTCAGAGCCCAGGACTGCAGCATACTTCTCAAATCTCTCTGGGTTATCAGGGAGCTGCTGTCTCTCATCAACACATCTCATGTTCGTTAGATCGTCAGACAGGAAGAGATGTGAGTGTGCAGTGTTTGGGTCGAGAATCACAGGAGCTGCAGAGAGAAAGAACACAAGTTCAACACTTACGGAGGGCAAGTCAGGAAAGTGCACTCACATTTTACCTGCTTTAGTAGGAGAGGAGATCTTAGACGTTGTCTGTTGTGAGAATGTGTCTTGGTATGTGCATACTGGATTGTACTCACAGTACTTGACAATGTCCTGCATCTTCTCCCAGACTCTGAATTTCAGGTTGCCCAGGTGCTTTGCCACATTGATCAGAGCTCCTGAAACCCTCTCTGGATCCTGCAGTGTGCACTGGGCTCTGGAATAACATTCAGGAGTCAGTGCTGCTATGGGTTTGGGTTCAGAACCACAGAGACAGGAGGCAAATCACTCACCTTCTCAATATACTCTTGTAGTTCTGGAATAGAACAGGTGAGAGAATTAACAAAACATTCATAATATTATATAATATGTATTATACACCTAAATATATATATATATATATATATATATATATATATATATATATATATATATATGTATATTTGTAATGTTTGTACATAAGCCATATACATTTACTCTGATCTATATCGGTGGTGGTTGATAAGCTGCTACCATTGTGCAAGGCACTTAACCCCAAATTGCTTTGAGACTGGTCCTGAAGTAACTGACAAATGTAAGTCGCTAAATGCACTGTAAATATAGATGGGGGATTAATCAAGAAATTGACAATTTTAATATCTACACTTTTCATTATTTAGACAGTGGATGGTTTCTACCTGCAGAAATGTGATGTCATCAGCCTCCATCTCCTGTTCTAATGCTCTGATTGTGTCTGAAAGAGATGAGATCTCTTTGCTCATCTTCTCAATCTTCTCCTTCATCATCCGACTTTTCTGCACCTCTTCCTCCCTTAGTGCAAATATCCGAGTTGCTTCCTCCTGTCGGAGAAATCGATGGAGCCTCTCAAACTCCTCCTTTATCTGCTTTTCTGTATTTAGGGTTTGTGTCTGGAAAAAGTCAATGTATTTGTATTTATTAGAGAAATAGCCAGCTTATAGATAAAGCAAACACACTAACAGGACTAAGGAAATCATGGACAAGCATAGCATTATTGCATTTCAGACTGACATGAGCCTTATGCAGGGGATGGATACAAGAACATAAATTCCTCTTATATTTATTCATATCCACAATCTTGTCTCATTGTCCTTGAGGTAATTCATTCAACACAAAGGTTTTCTTTTACAGACATAATATTGCTGCTTATTCAGAGCAAAGCAGAACTCGAATTGAACATGAATTAAAAATGTTTTGTTCTTTTATCAAAGTGACTTACAAAAGAGGATAACATTACAGCACAGTGAAAAATTAACAAAGAGTGCATGTTGCTAACATGAAGTTTGCAGTATTTTAAGATGAAAGTGCAATAGTGTTATAAAGAAAATACAATGTCTCTTTGTAAAGAGAGGTAGTGTGTCTTTTGAGACAACAAAGCTTACATCAGGTTACATTACATTTGACAAGATTCACAACTACTAGAACTAGACTCACCTTGATGTGTTTGGCAGTTTGATCCCAATTCTTTTTAGTCTCCTCAAAGGTCTTCAGTCTCTCCTGTAGTGGTTCCAGTCTGCCCTTGATCTCCTTCTGAAATTAGTGTCAGACTTCAATTTAAGCAACATCATCTCCATTACTCTTCTTCGCATTGAATCCCCAAATCACTAAAAACCATCAGTATATCACGCTCACCTTATGGTCACAAGCTGTTTAAAACCATCAGTATTTAATGGCGTACCTTATGTTCACAAGCTGTTTCATCCACTGGACGTATTTCATGGTCGGTGTGTCTTATGGAGTCTCTACACACATAACACACAGCCTGTTTATCCTCCAGACAGAAGAGCTTGAGTTCCTCACCATGAAGATTGCAGAGCACCTCAGACTCTCCAGAAGGTGCTTTACTGTCCTGTAAGAACGTATCAAACAGGTTCTTTAATGACATGTTTAGGACAGATGATGTCTTTGGAGTGCTCTACCCTCTTTGACTTTGTTAGAGATGCTCTTTGCCTCTGCACACTCAGGGCTGACACACTGGGAAACTATGTGAAGAAGTATGGCACTACAGATAAGGGATGGCTACTTCTAAGGAGCTGACCTATTATGTTACTTGGTAGCAAATTATGTCCACAACTAGGCCAACATGGTTATACAGGGTTTGTCCCTGTATTTGGTCCATCAAACTCAGACCACTGAATCACCAGTGCACATATAACCCCCTAGTATGCCCCAATGCATTATGGCTTTGTTCTCCAGGGAGACTGAAACCAAGAGCCCCTTTCATGAGGTGTATGGTCTCTGATAACCCAGCTCTGATTGTAATCCATGTCCCTGGACTAACCTGAAGTTGTAACTGTATCAGAGGGACAGACTGCATGTTGGATGGGGGCAGAATGTCATAGTGACAGAACATTTCATATCTAATCTTGTGTATACCTCCTGTAACATCAGGGGACATGGTGGTTATCAGACAAAAGAGAAGATCAAAAACAGTTGCCTCTTCCACTGTGGTGAATGTGTGATGAGGGGGAGGGGTAGTCAGAATGCCCCTGCTCAGGACAGGCACCCATCATTAGCACTCAATCTGGCCACACCTCTCACAAGGTATAATAGTCCTCTCTCTACTCATTACAATAAAATTATGGACCATTTGTAATCACAATTGTGGATTCCAAAAACAGAAGTCTACCTTTATGGGGGAAGTATTGTTGCGTCTTCTCTGTTGTTTGTCAACAGAGATTTCTAACAAAGCAGTACACAGCATACACCCAATTACTACCAGATATTATCCTTGTCTTATGAAAATTCAAGCAAATCAGCATTACAGTGGAGACATTTTGAAGAAACATTATGATTGGTTAATCCCAAAACATTCTTTTACAAAACTTTTAACTTTTTCCAGATGTGTGACAGAATGGGGGTGTCATATGACTGATACATATACACACACACACATTGATTTCAAATACATAGCCTCTTTCCACAAAAGATTTGCTCTAAACCTATACAGAGGAACTCTGAAGTGTATCTTCATAGAATTGTTTATTTCTACACAGTTGCATAATGGATTTACATGTGGTCAGACACATGAAGAGTGTCTGCCTATGTTAAAAGGACATAAACAATCTAGTACTCAATGTTCCTCACATTCTTTTGTGGTTTCTTGGGCTTTTTTGGACATTTTAACCAAAAAGGATTACGCAGCTCCTTTTAAACAGAAGCACACTCAGAAACCGTACTGCTGTACTTTTAATGTGTCCTTCACTGGTAAGATCCTCAGAGAAGAGTCACTAGTGTTGAAGTATGGAAACACTCTCTCAGTGAAAGTGTGTGTGAGAGTGTGTATGTGTGTGTTATTATCAGGGTCAGAGAATGAGAGCTGTCCTCTGTCCCAGTCCAGCTTCACTCTGATCCTCTGGGGTTTCTGCTTCACTCTGAGGAGAGTGGAGGGCTGTGGTGGAGCACATGCATACACCCAATGCATACGCTTAATATTTGTTGTCTTTACACCGGCGTTGTAGTCTCCCTTTCTTGTGTGACAGAGGTGTAGTCTCCCTTCCTCCCTTTTGTGTGCTGGGCCTGAGTCTGAATTAAACACCTTGACAAAAGCAATGATCAGATTCAATCATGCAGTGTCAGTTAAATTTCATGCAGTGTCAGTTACATTTCAAATGATCCATAAGAAAACACATTGAGTACAGGAATAAATAAAACATATAAACATCAATCTATTTATTGTGTAACTTATCTTTACCTTAATATGACTTGCTGTTTTATCAGCAGTTGACTGAACGTCTCTATGTGTTTTCATTTAGTAGTAGATGTGTCTTTAATACTTCCTGACATCAATATTGTGAATCGTATTGTATTGTGGGTTTAGTTTATCATTACATCCCTAATCATGATCACTGAAATTATAACGATGAGATCATTGTTATTAAAATATATATAAATTATTTTTATATATTAATATTAAAATATATAAATATATAAATTATTAAATGGCTTTAGAATTGATGTTAATTCAGATAAAAGCACTACACTCCTTCCCAGCTTACTTTATATTCAACTGATATCTCATCAGTGGGACTAAAGTCTCATCAAACAAACACACAGGCTGTTTACCATCCACCTATACCATCTACCATCCACCCATACTATCCACCATCCACCCATACCGTCCACCATCCACCCATACCATCCACCATCCACCCATACTACCCACCATCCACCTATACGGTCCACCATCCACCCATACCATCCACCATCCACCCATACAACCCACCATCCATCTATACTGTCCACCATCCACCCATACCATCCACCATCCACCCATACAACCCACCATCAATCTATACCATCCACCATCCACCCATACTACCCACCATCCACCTATACGGTCCACCATCCACCCATACCGTCCACCATCCACCCATACCATCTACCATCCACCCATACTATGCACCATTCACCCATACTATCCACCCATACTATCCACCATCCACCCATACTATCCACCATCCACCCATACTATCCACCATCTACCCATACCATCCACCCATACTACCCACCATCCGCTTGAGGTTCGATGCAGAGCACCTCAGAATATCTATGACTTCTCTCCTGTACGAAGGCCTCACACACAATCCTTAATGCCAAATTAGGAGCTGGGTTTGATTTTGTAAATCTTTTCCTACAGACATTCAGAATATAGTGCTGAGTCCATATTGTGGAACTGATCACTCAGTATTTCAGATCCTCAGAGATGTATTGGTAATAATACAATATTGGCTCCGAGCAAGTGTTCATCTGTGTCTTCATTTCAGTTTCAGGACAAGCAGTTAAATTGAAAGTAGCACAGATTATTTCCTGTTGCATCAAGACAACACACTACCAAAAATCACTTTTACCAAAAAATCACTGATCAACTGTCATCTGTCAGAAACACCCTGATTGATTGCTATGGTCTTATACATGATTTGTGTCACAGCATCCACATAATGGAACAAGATAAAACTCTGTCTCTGTCAATACTGCTACATACGCAAGTTAAATCCTTCAGGAAGGCTAACATTTCTTTAACTTTTGTATGTCAAAAAGCAACTTTTAGCATGTGTATATACTTTTCTTTTGCTTAGTTAGGACACCTGGCAGCTAAGTCTTGTTGCTTGGTGGAAAAACTGTTCTGGAGTCTGGTGGTCCAAGCCTCAAGACTACGATATTGCTTGCCAGATGGTAGCAGCTGAAGCAGTCCATGACTAGAATGGCTGAGATCCTTACTGATTCTAACTGATGCATCGCCTCTTATACAAGTCCTGGATGGTATGCAGTATACAATAGATGTAATCTGGTACTAGACCTAGAAGTGAAATCTCAAATGCAACTTTTTTGTACATTCATGTAGTCCTTACTCTGATGTTAATTATTACGGAAACACGAGTTATTTTCTCTCAAAATGCACAGCAGTTTCAGTAACGTTATTAGACATAAACTAAAGGTCAGCCTTTTAGATGCTATCAAACATAAGCAGTTTTTAGGATTGTCAATAGATTGTTAGCAACTGGCACTTGTATGCTCTGGTCAGCAACAGTGCAATGATGTTCATAGTATTTGATGCGCCTGACAAAAGTAGCCAAGCTAGGTTTACTTCTGTAATCGGTTGCAGATTGTTGATACATTTCTCGGTGTGCATAGGCCTACGGAAAATGGACATTAAAAATGCTAGTTATATCGAGTCCTACGAGACTATTTACTTAAGAAATTCACTGTACCTGAAGTTATTTGCAATGATAATGATAGACAAATGATGTCTATCATTATCATTGCAAATGATGTTTTGGTTTCCCTGGAATGTGGAAAAAGAAGACAAGTCACTGAAAGGCTTGAGACTTCCTAACCACTCTGCAGCAGAATCCACCTCGGCTCATTCACGAGCGGGTCGTAAATACAGAGCCACTCCAAGCCATATGTTGGCGCTGCGCAGAAGCGCCTCTGTAATTTTCCTCTTCTTTTACGCCAGAACAGATGTGAAAGGTGAAGTTTTCATTTTCAAATCCAGTAGGAATCGAATGGGTTGCTGGAGACTTGGAAGTCAGATTTGGCGAGGCGCAGTAACTGTACCCATTTTGGTGAATATCTTATGCCAGATCTTTGTTAGTTAAACGCTACAGGATTTATATTAACAGCTGGAGCAGATTTGGAGTATGCATAGTTGGCTACCAGTACACATTCAAAACCACTTGGAAAAAGATAACGTTAAACAGCTAAGTTATGGCTATTAGTTTTTAGCGAGTTTCCTAGAGAGAGGAAAGCAACAATTTACATTAAGAGAGTAACGGTTATCGGTCAGATGAGCAAGGTGTGCAATTCTGCTAGCGTGTAAGTCTGATGTATCTAATTGCTAGTCTACATTTTATCTACAGCGATTGAGCTGTTGTCTAAACGACTGTTGTTGTCCCAAATAACTTTTAGGTCGTTTAGGTCTAATTTTAGGTCTTTTAGGCCGTTACGGTCTCCCAACGATTGAAAGTGCCATACAAGTTTGCCAGGAATCTCACGATATTTCAATCGGTAACCTTAATCCGACATTGCTATGTTTTCATAAAGTTTGTGGCATAGCGTTACCTCCTGCTAACCAGGATAACTAGCTAGCTGTGGTGATGATGCTGTTCCTAGGACTAACAGGAGTGATTCATAGCAAATTGTGCATGGTAACACTTGATGTCAGGAATCAAAAAACACCCTTAGATGTAGACATACTGACTTCACCTTCTTTGCCTGATGGATTGAACGTACTTTAATATATTTCCTCGTTCACTCACGTGAAATATCATCATAATGGAAATAATCTGTTTCCTTATTATGAAACACAGTTTGTCTTCTTAATCACATTTATAAACAACATCATAAACATTGACTTCTGTCAGGGAGTGGGTGCAGAACATAAACAGATACCTTATGTTTATGCACTAGTAAAACAGAATTTAAGGCATCACGGCACCCTAATAGCAACACTTCCTGTCTGGCTGAAGATGCTCTAAGGCCGGCTGCATGGATACGAGCCTGCTGATTGGTTGGCAGGATGAGAGGGCGGAGTTGCGAGCAGAGCTCTCTCGTCTGGAGGAGGAGCTTGCAGAGAGCCGTGCTGATAGGTTGGAGCTGGAGTCACGTGCCCAGGCCCTCACAGAACGGGTGAGTGAGCGTGAGAGTGTGTGTGTGTTGACAGCCAGTACAGTTGAACAGTTGATCCATTTCGTCTGTATTCCTGAGCTCAAAACGAATGGACCATGGTGTGTGTGTGTGTGTGTATATGTGTATGTATATGTATATGTATATGTATAGTTGGCCCAGTCGGTGGACCCTTCCCTCTCCTCGTCTCTGCAAGTGGACTCAGAGCATCGGGAGTGGCGGAGGAAGCTGAGAGAAGGCAAAGAGAGAGAGAACAGACAGGCCCTGCTCATCCACAAACTACAGAACAAGGTACCCGATTAGGAACCAGCCTCAAATGCATACATGCAGAACAAGGTATTTGACTGAGAACCAGCCTCACAGACTCATAGAACCACCGACTCACACTCACAGACAGCCTGCAGTACAGTATATGATGTATGCCTTCACAAACACTTAGAGAACCTCACTATCATAGAATAAGGTGCCTGATATGAGAACTGGCCGCACAGCCTACAGAGCAAGATATCAAAGAACTGGTAAAGAACAAGATAGTAGAAAACCTGACCAGCCGAAATTCACACAACTGCAGAACAATGTTCCAGAGAACTTGGCTGCACCAAATACTCACACAGTGTGTTTCGAAGAGGTACAGCTGGTGAAAAGTTGAAAGGCCAGAACCGCTGTCTGTTAGTCATGCTGCAGGGTTTGGTAAGATAACTGTGAGTGTGTGTACGTGTGTGGGTTTGCAGGTACTAGAGTATCGCTCTCGGTGTCAACGCTTGGAACAGCAAGTAGAGGATGAGGGGAAAGAGATGAGGATAAGAGAGGTAAGGAACTCGCAATCATTCAGATATACACACACACACACACACACACCATTCACATGCAATATACTTTATCTGTTAACACATACCCAAATATAAAGACATAACACAAGGATGGGCTGAAATCTTGTTGTCTCTGTGTGTTTTGCTTGAGCAGAAGAGGATCCGTGATGAGCACAGCGACTCCCTAGAGAGCGCCCTCATCAGGCTGGAAGAGGAACAGCAGAGGTCAGCAGCACTCACAGGGGACAGGGTGGGGTGGGGTCAGAGGTCATCCCTTTTTTTCCCCTTCATCTTTCTCTCAACCTCGTCTTCCTGTAGGCATGGCTCAGTGCTGCTATCTGTTCTGTTCTGTTCAGTTCAGTTAACTTTAGTTAACCTTTTTTTGTGTCAAGGGGAAACTTGTCTGGCAGTCAGATACACAGCACAAGACACAACAACACACAATACTCAAAGTACCCAACACACAAACTGTAAAAAGGGCTCAACAGAACAACATCCATTACATATATACATATACATTAAATTACATTACATTTAGCAGACGCTTTTATCTAAAGCAACTTACATTTCTCAACTATCAACTACATCAGGGCCAGCCCCCCTTGAACAACTAGGGTTAAGTGCCTTGCTCAAGGGAACAACAGTGGCAGCTGCTAATTTGACCCCACAATTTCCAGGTCACAGTTTCCATGATAGCCTGGTTCCTTAACCACTACGCTACCACTGTCCCGATATATGAATATACAATAAGCACCAAATTAGTACTCTAGTTATCTGTAACAAGTAGTAGTCAGTTAACATGGCTTATGCCACACATGTGTAAATCTAGGTATTTTATAAGTGTTGATAATAATTCAGGCCAAGGGGTCAAGCCCCAACCCTTCACCCCTGTCTGATTCTCTTGGCCCAACATTACCCCTACATTTTGAGGATTAAGTATGTGCAATATGTTTCCCTATAACCAAATGTGTCTTCTGTCTCTGTTTACTCCAAACACACACACACACACACACACACACACACAACCACAAACAGGAGTGTGGGACTGGTAGAACTCAATGCACTTCTCCGCAATGAGCTCAGCCAGTCAGCAGAAGCCAACGAATCTCTCAGGGAAGACCTGCGCAAGCTGACAGCTGATTGGACCAAAGCAGTGGAGGAGGCGGGACAGCGGGAGTCTGAGTGGCTGCATGAGAAAGAGGTAGGACTCACAGCATTTAGCTGACATCACTTCCTGTGTGTTCCTCGCACCCCTCATCAGTCCTCTAACAATTGTGTGTGTGTGTGTGTGTGTGTGTGTGTGTGTGTGTGTGTGTGTGTGTGTGTGTGTGCGTGCGTGCATGCGTTTGCGTGCGTGTGTGCGCGTGTGCGCGTGCAGCACATGACGGGGCATATAAATCATGAACACACTCGACTGATGACCCTATGGAGTAGGGTGGTGACCCTCAGGCGGCAGTGCAACACTGTCAAGACTGCAACTGACAAGTGAGGAGGCAAACACACACTCACACACTCTCTCTCTCTGTCTCTCTCTGTCTCTCTCTCTGTCTCTCTCTGTCTCTCTCTCTGTCTCTGTCTCTCTCTCTCTGTCTCTCTCTCTCTCTCTGTCTCTCTCTCTCTCTCTCTCTCTCTCTCTCTCTCTCTCTCTCTCTCTCTCTCTCTCTCTCTCTCTCTCTCTCTCTCTCTCTCTCTCTCTCTCTCTCTCTCTCTCTCTCTCTCTGTCTCTCTCTCTCTCTCTCTCTCTCTCTCTCTCTCTCTCTCTCTCTCTCTCTCTCTCTCTCTCTCTCTCTCTCTCTCTCTCTCTCTCTCTCTCTCTCTCTCTCTCTCTCTCTCTCTCTCTCTCTCTCTCTCTCTCTCTCTCTCTCTCTCTCTCTCTCTCTCTCTCTCTCTCTCTCTCTCTCTCTCTCTCTCTCTCTCTCTCTCTCTCTCTCTCTCTCTCTCTCTCTCTCTCTCTCTCTCTCTCTCTCTCTCTCTCTCTCTCTCTCTCTCTCTCTCTCTCTCTCTCTCTCTCTCTCTCTCTCTCTCTCTCTCTCTCTCTCTCTCTCTCTCTCTCTCTCTCTCTCTCTCTCTCTCTCTCTCTCTCTCTCTCTCTCTCTCTCTCTCTGTCTCTCTGTCTCTCTCTCTCTCTCTCTCTCTCTCTCTCTCTCTCTCTCTCTCTCTCTCTCTCTGTTATATGCCACACATACCCATACGTGTCAACACATGTACATCACAGATACTTCATACTTTTCACAGATATACATTTGTTTACACTCCATTGCATCTCCAATGAGACGCAGCTCATGTTGTCATGGAGATAATTCTGATGACCTCATCTGCTGCAGGGACTTATGGGAGCTTAGGGCGGAGTTCTCGCGCCTTTCCTCCTCTCTGCTCACTTCCTGCGCTTCGGTGCGACCCCTGGTGACCTTTTCCCTGACCCCTGACCTCCAGGAGCCTCACTCATCCTTAGTGCCCCCCCTCTCGGCAGACGGCCCACTCTCTCTGGGGGAGCTGGCCATAGAGCGGAAGGAGAGAGAGAAGGAGAGAGAGAAAGAGAGAGAGATAGATGAACTGAGAGAACAGCACAAGTCTGAGAAACAGGAACTCAGGAACAGGTGAGTATAAACAACATAAACAGTTGATAAGAAAACTGACTATTATTGCTCATATGATTCATTACTGATATGATATTGTACTGTTTCTGTTCACTAGTTTGACTGATAGTGTGATTTTCATTAATTTTTGTGATGTCCTGTGTTTCACTGAATTCTCTGATATCATTCTGTTTGAGATTTGATCATTTTCTTCGGACACACACTCATGAATATAGACCTACATGCCTCTTGTGTGTGTATATATAAATATGTGTGTGTGTGTACATATATAAAAATATGTGTGTGTGTATATATAAATATGTGTGTGTGTATATATAAATATGTGTGTGTGTGCTTGTTTTTTTTCTGCATGTGTGTTCGTGTGCAGGATTGCAGAGCTGAGTGTGTCTGTGAAGGAGAGGGATGGAGAGTTGGAGAGACTGATGGAGGAGATGAGGAAGCAACAGAGGCAAGAGAGGGAGAGAGAGGAGGAGAGTGAGAGGGAGTGGGAGAGAAGCAAAGAGATGGAGAGGACCCTGGAGTCTGTGCAGGAAGCCCTATCCAAACTGGTGTGTGTGCGTATGTGTGTGTGTATTTCTGTGAAACTCATGTGAGGTAAGACAGGTGGTTTGTGGTGTGGTGGAGGTGTGTGTGTGTGTGTGTGTGTGTGTGTCTGTGTTTGCATGTGTGTGTTTTTATCTGTGAGTGTGTGAATGCTGATTTCTGTGTGTGTGTGTGTGTGTGTGTGTGTTTCTTGTTTGCAGTCCCGCATCCTTATCAGTCGTGGTGGAGCAGGGGATGCCCCTCTCCTGGCTGTCAATGGGGGCATGGCTAAAGGGCTTCCCTCTCTGCTGTCAATCATTGCTCAGGCTGAGAGCTCCCTCCAGTGGAAGCACCAGGAACTGCAGGTGATTAATTTACACTACTATTAGTTGGGTTTGCTTGCTTGGAAGAGGTGAATGGGCATAAATAAGACTTTTTTGTCTTTTTTATGTTTGTGTGTGGACATTTATTAATGTTGTTCATTTGTGTGTGTGTGTGTGTGTGTGTGTGTGTGTGTAGGATGCAGAGGTGAGTGTGAGGAGGCTGACTCAGGAGAGAGAGGTGCTTGAGAAACGCATCACCCAGCTGCAGACGGATGCAGATGAACAACACTCACACACACTGCAGACTACTCAGGAGCTGAGACACACACATGACCTACTGCAGAGGTGATTAGCACACACACACACACAATGCACAAACAAACACATACACACACACACATGTGCAGAAACACTTAGTTAGCTTCACTCTTAATGAATCTCAGTGCCCATGACCAGCTGCTTCATGCTTGCAGTATCATACAGAAGAGAGCTCTGTTAAATATTGTGTGTGTGTGTGTGTTTTGTCATGCCTCAGTGAGAAGGAGATGGTGGCATCTCTGCGTGCTCAGGTAGAAGAAGGAGAGAGACACCTATCGGAACTCAGGCGAGAGAACGAGAGTCTGCGACGCCAGCGAGAGAAAGAGGAGGAGGAGAGGAGGGAGATGGAGAGAGAACGTCAGAAACGGTACACACACACACACACACACACACACACAGTATACTGTATATATATATACACACAGACAGTATACTGTATGTATATATATATATATATATATACATACACTCACACTTACACTTCACAGGAGTGAGACCATAGTGCTAAAGAGAGGAGAGATGGAGAATGACACGAAAGACCGAAAGACACACACTCATATTTATGCATAACCATACATACACATATGCATACACACACAGATTTAAGCAATGAATTGGGAGGTGAGTCTGTAGATTATTACAAGGAATACACAAACATACACATACACACACACACATCCAGCTGGAGTTTGAGTAACAGATGTGTGTGGAGTCGTTAAAGTTAATCACTGGCAATCAATCTGCTGGAACTGATTTCTCTCAGAGGAAAACCTGAATGTCTGTGTGTGTGAGTGTGTGAGCATGTCTGATGTGTACATTTCTGAACATAATATTAGTGTGTTCCGCTAAGACTTTTTGATTTATGCACATCTGTGTGCTGAGTGCTGTTTTGGGTTTATACAATATGTGGCGTGTGTGTGTGTGTGTGTCTGTGTCTGGGTTGTTAACTGGTTGAATCTGAGCATCTGTGCGGGATACTCAGCCTCTGTAAATAGATAGGCTCTAAAGGCTATTTAGAGTGTAAGAACAACCTGCATCTGTTAATGTGTGTGTGTGTGTGTGTGTGTGTGTGTGTGTGTTCTGCAGGTTGGAGATGGAGGCTGAGGAGACTGCGCGTGTGTGTGAGCGTGAGTCTCGGAGCCGCATGGAGCTGCACGGCCTGCAGGGGGAGCTGGAGAGAGAGCAGCTGGAGAGAGCTCGCCTAGAGAGAGAGGCCGTGGAACACAGGGACGCTCTGAGCAAGGTACACACACACACACACACACATACACCCTAAAGGGAGCACGCCTAGAGAAAAGCTACAGAACACAGAGATGCTCTGAGCAAGTTCTACACACACACACACAAACACAAACCAAGTTGAGCATAATTAGGGAACTCTTTGGTAAATTGCTTCAGTAGCAGCAGAAGAGCTCAGGCTTCTCCATAAATCAGGCAGGGAGACAACCTGGCTTTACCTCCCCTTAATCCCCATCTCCCCTCCTCCTCCCTGCCTCTCTCTCTCTCTCTCTCCCTTCCTCCCTCGCACTCACTGTCATTTCCTGCACTCTACCTGCTCTTCTCTGTCTTCTCTCCATTCTGTCTGTCACTCCTCCTCTCCCCTGTTTCTCTCTTCTTCCCTTTCTCTTCCTTCATCTTTCCTTCCTTCTTTTCTCCCTTCTCTCTCTCTACTTCTCATTCTCTGCCTCTCTCTCCCTACTACCTTCTTGATCTCCCACTATCTTCCTCTTCCTCCCCCACCCAACCGTCAATGTCACTGTCCCCGTCCCATCCCTGTCCAGGCTCGTGAGAGTGTGCGTTGTCTCTCCTCCCTCTAACCCCTCCCTCCCTGTCCAGGCTCGTGAGAGTGTGCGTTGTCTCTCCTCCCTCTAACCCCTCCCTCTCTGTCCAGGCTCGTGAGAGTGTGCGTTGTCTCTCCTCCCTCTAACCCCTCCCTCTCTGTCCAGGCTCGTGAGAGTGTGCGTTGTCTCTCCTCGTCTGAGACTCTGCTGAAGAGAGAGCTGGCTGAGGCCCGTGACGTCCTGGATAAGATGGCCGCTCTCAACCAGGCCCTGGCCACAGACAAGAGAGAGCTCAGTGCACGCACACTACAGGTGAGGATGACACACACACACACTCAGATACAGCTATAGTATAGTAGTATATATACAGAGGCATACAAATTCATTCTTAATTAGTATTCCTACTTTCAACTCCTCTGATTTTACACTGTAGTTCAGCACTGTACACACACACACACACACGCACACACACACACACACATTTCCTATGGGATAAATATAATATATATAATTATGTAGGTATGTATGTATGTATCTATCTATCTATTTATCTATCTATCTCCCTCACATACTCAGAATCATTCAGTACTATAAACACACTCACATACATTGACTCATATAATAGTTTACACACACTCATATGTAATGACTCAGCTCATTCACATGTAATCTCTTGGGAATGTACACACACACCCACATTCATACACTTGCACAGACAGACAGACAGACTGAGTAATTAAACCAGATTCATTCACACTCGGAGTTGCTCGATTACTACTCCTCCCCCCGTCTGTCTGTCTGTCCCCCATCTCTCTCTCTCTCTCTCTCTCTCTCTCTCTCTCTCTCTCTCTCTCTCTTCTATGTTAAGTAGCTTTGTAATCCCTCCTCAGCATTGCCTGATCTGGATTTAGCCCTTTACCTCTTCAGTGTGCCTCTCCTGCCTACTCACCCCCCCCCCCACTCCTGTCTTCACCTCTTCGCCTCTCTTCTCATCTCCTCTCATCTTCTTTCCATTCCTCCCTTCTTCTCTCTATTTTCTCTTCTTTGCATCCCTATTTACAATCTCTCCCTTGTTATTGTCATTGACTCTCCCCCTCTCTCTCCATGTGAGTCCAGCAGGTTCAGTTCCATGGCAGTTCTAGTGTAGCCTCACAGCCAATCCAATAGCTTGGAATGTTCGTGTCTCTTTTAAAACTTGTCAAATGCTGTACTTGTCTAAAGCTGGCCTGATACTGTCCTGTCTGATTTTGTGCTGTTCTTAACTGTAGTCAAAGGCGGTACCTGTGTTTCAGCCCTGGTCAGAACAGAACTCCTTTAGTCACACACACACACACACAGACACACTGTGTAGCCTTCTTACATTAGTGGGTCAATAGAGAGGGTTGTTGTGTTCTGAGGGATGTGGGCATCTGACCTTTGACCTTTTGACCTCAGCTGGAGACAGAGATCGCTGAGGCTCATGCACAGCTACAGGGCCTGGGTTCGGAGGTCACGACCTTACGCAGAGAGCTAAAGACCATGAGCCAGGAGACCACACAGCTGAGGTACTACACACACACGCACACAAGCATACAGTCAAACACACACACACAAGCATATAGTCAAACACACACATACTTGCTTATACAGATTCTCTAGTTGCTTATAGACATCTTATAGACATCTTCTGTGTATGAATCCCAAATGGAGATGTTAAAAGTTGTACACATCTTGGGTGGTCTCTGGTGTGTGTGTGTGTGTGTGTGTGTGTGTGTGTGTGTGTGTGTGTGTGTGTGTGTGTGTGTGTGTGTGTGTAGTGCATACCGTGACTCAGACCTAGACTCCCTGCAGCAGCTGAGGGAGCGGGAACAAGAGCTGGAGAGAGAGGTGGACACACTCCGGGAGGAGATGGAGACAGAGATCAGCACACTCACAGAGGAGAAAGAGAATCACAAACATAGGCTTGACGAGGTAAGGATATATTTAAGGATGATATTTGCTCATACGTGTGTGTGTGTGTGTGTGTCCTAGCTGTCGTTGCTGCACAGTAGTGTGTGTGAGGAACTATGAGTGGTTCATACTTGTGTGTGTGTGTGTGTGTGTGTGTGTGCGCGTGTGTGTGTCCTAGCTGTCGTTGCTGCACAGTAGTGTGTGTGAGGAACTATGTGTGGCCCGTGCAGAGCTGAGTCAGGCATCAGAGGAGCAGAGGTGTGCAGAGCGAGAGAGGGATGAGCTACAGAGGGAGAGAGAGAGGATGGAGGGAGTGATACGCACCTTGGAGGAGGAGAGAGAACGACTGCAGCTGGACAGAGAGGAACTCAGGTGAGGATGGAACCAACCACAGAGACCAGCAGAAAGAACCACAAGTACAGGAACCATGTAGAAGGATCAGTATATACAGGGCAGAATAAAGTACAGGAATTATCCACAGACCAGCATGCAGAGCAAAACAAACAATAAGTACAGGAACCATCTATAGACTTATTCTACTTCTACCAAACCATGGTCAGAGGAACCATCTTAGAAGTAGCAGCAGACCAGAAGCAACCACACCTCAGCCTACAGAGCAGAATAAACCACAAGTAGAGGGACTATTTATGGGCCAGTTTAGAGAGCAGATTAACCCTTAAACACAGGAACACTCTTACAAGCAGCAACAGACCTGCCCAGAGAGTACATATGCAATCAGAATCCATCAATCAAACATGTCAGTGTCATCAATGACACGTCATCAATCATGTCAGTGACATGAATGAATATTCCTAAGATGATCCTTATATTTGGTGAAGTTGCCCTTCATATCGGTATAGTTAGAGTACAGACTATAAAATATATGCGTGTGTGTGTGTGTGTGTGTGTGTGTGTGTGTGTGTGTGTGATGTCATGCCTCATATCATAACCACCTTCGTGTTTCTCTACCTCTTCAGGTGTGTCAGTGAGTCCCTGCAGCAGCAGCTAAGCTCTGCCCAGAGCCAGAGCTCAGAACTCCAGGTGCAAAACAGCCAACTCCAGGTGCAGCTGGACACACTAGTGCAGACTAAAGATACACTAAAGGGTAAGACACACACACACACACACACACACACACACACATACACACACACACACACAGAGCAATCAACTAAAGGTGCAGCTGGACACACTAGTACAGACCAAAGATACACTAAAGGCTAAGACACACACACACATACACACACACACACACACACTGTTGCTGGTCCACACATTAGTGTACAGTATTCTACTGTTCATTACTGGAGGGTCAACTGGAAATGGAATTGAATCCATTGCTGTTTTGTGCTGTTCACCTTCCCAGGGGAGATCAGGTGTCTCCACGATGAGCTGGAGCAAGAGAGGGCGCAGCGGGACAGGGAGAAGAGAGAGGAAGAAGAGGAGCGTGAGAGGAGGGTCAGGGAGAGCGAGACTCAGCAGGAGGAGCTGAAGAGGCTGGAGCAGGAGCTGACTCAGACCGAGGAGCAGCATCAGAGAGAGGAGGAGGAGAGGAGGAGAGAGATGGAGGAGTGGCAGCGGGAGAGGGAGGCGCTGAATGCGGAGCTGGGTACCCGGGATGGGGAGGTGGAGGCGCTACGGAACCGCTCTCAGGGGCTGGAGAAGGAGAAGGAGGAGATGGCTGCCCTGCTGGCCGAGACGGGGAGCGAGTTGGAGCGCACGCAGAGCCGGCTGGGCGCTGAGCAGCGCGCCCTGGAGCAGAAGGAGAGAGAAGTGAGGGATGAGGCAGAAAAGTGGAGGAAGGAAGAGAAAGTGACACAGAAGAGGCAGGAGGAGCTTGAGCAGAGACTGGAGAAGGAGAGCAAGGGACTCAAAACAGCAGAGAAGGAGCGAGATGCAGCAAATGAGCTCCTCAGGAAGAAGGAGAGGGAGCTCGTGGAGCGAGAGGAGGAGGCGGAGGAGGCAAGGAGTCGAGTGGAGGCACTGGAGGAGGTGGTGGAGAAGCTGGAGGAGGAGGTGAGGAAGAAGGAGATCCTGGAGGGCCAGCTGGTGGTGTTGGAGGAGCAGAACCAGCAGCTGAAAGAGAAGGAGAGGATGAGGAGAGCGGAGGAGGAGAGGAAGCAGAGGAGGAGGGAGTCAGAGGAGAGGCAGAAGGAGGAGCGGCTGAGAGGAGAGCTGGACCTGAAGGAGGGGGAGGTTGAGGCCCTGCGGAGTGAAGTGGAGGGACTGCAGAGGGAGAAAGAGGAGGTGTCTGCACAGCTGCAAGAGCGGGAGACTGAGATGGAGAAAATCCGGGTGAAGACTGCGGCAGAGCAGAGGAGCTGGGAGCAGAAGATGAGAGAAGTGAAGGAGGAGACAGAGAAGTGGAAAAAACGAGTGACAAACGTGGAGAAACAGAGGGAGGACGTGACCCTGCGTCTGGAGCGAGAGAGCGAGGGGCTGCGGTCAACGGAGAGAGAGAGGGACCGCATGACGGAGGTGCTGAGGAAGAAGGAGATTGAGGTGCGGGAGCGTGAGGAGGACATTGAGGAGCTGCGGCGCAAGGTGCTCCTCCTGGAAGCCGACCTGGAGCGTCTAGAAGAGGACCTAAGGAGCAAGGAGGTCTCCGAGGGCCAGCTTCTCGTCCTGGGAGAGCAGAACGCCCAGCTGCGAGAGAGGGAGCGACAGAGACGCAAGGAGGAGGAGAAGAGGGAGGCGGAGGAGAGGGAGAAAGAGAGGAAGCTGAGAGGGGAGCTGAGGAGGAGAGAGGGAGAGGTGGATGCGCTCCGATTGCAGATGGAGGAATTGAGGGAAGAAAAGGAGGACGTCGCCATCCAGCTGGATGAAAGAAAGGAAGAGGTGCAGAGACTACAGACCAGCCTCACTGCTGAACAGAAGCTTCTAGAAGATCGAGTGCAGGAGGCCAGGGATGAGGCTGAGAGGTGGAAGGAGAAAGCAACGCAGGTGGAGAGAGAGAGGGATGAAGCAGAGGAGAAGAGGAGGAGGCAAGAGACGGAGGAGAGGAAGAAAGAACGAGTGATGAGAGGAGAGCTGGAACAGAAAGAGGAGGACCTAAAACGCCTTCAGACCAAGATGGAGAGAGCAGAGAAAGAGAGGGAAAGAGAGCAAGAGAAAGAAACAAGGAGAAAGGAGGAGCAGGAGGAGGCCTTCAGGAGTCATCAAGAACTCCTCAGAGAAACCGAGAAGGAGGTGCGGACGTTGAGGGAGAATCTTCTTCGTGAGGAAGAGGAAGGCAGATCCAGGCAGAGAAGGAGTGAAGAAGAGTCCAGTCGGCTGAAAGAGTGTCTGCAGGAGCAACAGGAGGCCTTGAGGAGCCAGCAGGAGCTTGTCAGGGAGAGTCAGGAGGAGGTGCAGACTTTGAAAGAAACCCTTAATCGTGAGGAAGAGGAGGGCAGGTCCAGGGAGCAGCGTAATGAGGAGGAGTCCAGTCGGCTGAAGGAGAGACTGCAGGAGCAGCAGGAGCTCCTCAGAGAGAGCCAGGAGGAAGTACAGGCCCTGAGAGAGACTCTTCATCGTGAGGAGGAGGAGGGCAGGTCCAGGCATCGACTGCTGGAAGAGGAGTCTGAACGGCTGAGGAAGACACTGCAGGAGCTGGAGGAGGCAGAGAGAGAACTCGCCATCAAACACCAGGAGGCGGAGTTAGATCTGGAGCGCCATCAGGATTCGCTGAGGGAGAAGGAGAAGGAGCTTAAAGATATAAAACAGGAAGTGCTCCTGGTTCGGGGTCAGGTAATATTATTCACTTTTACTTAGTTGTAGTATTAATTCAATACTTTCTTGAATTAATCCTACAACTAAGAGGTAATATTTACTTACTTATACTATGACTACTTCCACATCACTGTTCCACATTCCGTTCAACATACTTTGATATCTATCTATCTATCTATCTATCTATCTATCTAGGTGGACCTGGAAAGAGAGCGAGTGAGAGAAGTGGAGGAGAGGAGAGACCAGCTGGAGGAGGAAACTCAGACGCTACGGCAACAGGTTGAAGAGCAAACCCAACAGCTGGAACGGTCGTCACAGCAACTGACAGAGAGAGAGGAGGAGCAAAGAGACCTCACCATCCAATTAGAAGAAGCCTCACGTGAAACTCAACAAATGAGAGAAGCCTTAAACTCTAAAGAGGAGGTGATTGAGAATTTGTCTTCCCAACTTAAAGAGGAGAAAAAGGAAGGAAAACGGAGAAGGGATCAGCTGCAGGAGCTGGAGAGGGGACAGCGCACCCTGGTGGAGGAGCGAGGGACACGCGTCGCCAGACTGGGCAGGGAGGTGAAGGAGCTGACAGAGGAGCGAGACCACCTGTCGGCCGAGATCCGGCGCAAGGACCGGGAGGCAAGCGCCCTGAGAGAGGAGGTGCAGAAGGAGCGGAGAGAGAAGGAGAAGTTGGCCTCCTCACTGAGAAAGAGAGAGGAGGAGCTGAAGGAGACGAAAGAGAGGAGAGATGGAGACGTGAGGGAGGTGAGAGAATTAAAGGAGATGGAGATGACCCTGCTGAGAGAGGAGGTGCAGCGGGAGAGGAGAGAGAAGGAGAGACTCGTCTCCTCCCTGAGAATACGAGAGGAGGAGCTCAGTGAAGCCAAAGAGGCGTGGGAGAGAAGCGAGGAAGAGTCACGTGAGAAGGAGAGGAAGGAGAGGCGTGAACAGGACAAGCTAGCCTCCTCGCTACTCAGACGGGACGAGGAGCTGCGGGAGGTGCGGGAGAGGAAGGAAGCGACCGAGGCCGAACTGAACTTGCTCAAACAGGAGGTGTCCAGTCTGACACGGGCTAAGGAGCGCGTTGGCAGGGAGGTGCGCGAGAGGGAGG
>JAIFZK010000228.1:5345000-5375000 GCA_027481765.1 Tenualosa thibaudeaui | reverse complement strand
TGCTAAATGTTTTGTTTTGTTTTTTGATTACCTGTTCATGTCTAGATGGGTAACTCTGGACCACTTTGAACATTGATTTGGGTCCACACTTGGACACACACACACTGCTTGGACGACAAACAGCCAGTGTATTTATGAATGTGGTAAATCTACAAAATTACAGGGTGGTTGGCCATAATCTGGCTACTAATTACAAATTTATTTGCCATCAACATGCTTTTGTTTACAAACAATATTATTTATTCTGTGTCATGTAGCATTGATAAGTAGTAGCTTTCACCTTTTAAAATTCAAATTGTACATAATTAAAATCTAAACATGTTTTTTAATCTGTTGTGTTTTGGCATTTTTTTCTTGACACACAACTAATTTAGAAAAATTATTAAAAAATGTTGCAACTAAGCACACAGGTGGAAGCCCTGCTTAGAATGCAACTGGACAGAAAAGAGAAAGAGAGAAACCAGGAGGTTCTCTTCCATTCCAGAATGTCTCTTTTATGTTCCATTATTTTTTGGGAAGTTGTGTTTGTTTACCACAGACTACGTAACGCATGCATACTGTTAGTAGAATCTAGCAATACATTTTGTTTTAAATATGCAAGTATTCTAAATGATATCAAACCCAAGTTGAACACTCATGGTTTGCTTAGATGAAGGAACAAGTTGTCCACAATAGGGTAAAATAGCTATAAGATTCTTTTACTGTCACTAATGCTGTAAGAGGGAGATACATGCTGATGGGTCACTTTTGTTGCTAGAAACGTAACTTTTTATTTTTACTCCGTCTCCCTCTCTCTCTCTCACACACACACATACACACACACACTCTCTCTCTCTGAACACCTAACATACCAGAGCAAAATGGGCTGAACGTATGTTGTGTGGACAACACATTGCTGATGTAGGCTGATGGCCAATACGACAACAATAAAGGATGCCCCAGCACTTGTAGTTCAACCAATGCAATATTACAATATCAATAACAGTATTGCAAGAATTTGTAATGTGTTTGTGCAGTTACTGAGAGGGGCCTGGGGGGCCTCCCTCAAAACATTTTTGAAAAATTTGATTTCCTGCATTCTGGTGTATTTTTTTATATAGATGTGTGGTGTGCACCTGAAAGAAACTTTAGGAGCTCCATAGTTAGAAGCTAAAGGACACATGAATTCAGCAATGTCATCTAGGCTACTCTGATTTTTAGAAGATTTAATTCGTTCTCATTTGCAGCTTGCAAAATTGGCATATGTTAATTTGTTAATTTTTGTGGACTAACTAACATTTAGGCTAACCACAGGCCATGTGTCTGCTTACCATGGCTCTGTTGATTAAGTAATTCACTAGATTTCTTTGCATTGTGATGATAATTATCTTAATGATGCAATGCAACATTATTATTATTATTATTATTTTACCAAATATACGCTACCATTCTCCAGCTCTTCAATCATATCCACTTAAAACTGCTTAGAGCTACAGATGAACCTATTCAATATTTGGAATCTTGTTTTGAATTATCACAAACACTATTTTATTTTATTGTTTAATTTTCTGAAAATATTACCTGTGCCCTGTATTTTTTTTTGTGAAAGAATACAGTTGCCTTATTAGCAACACCTTTCAATTCATCTTAACAAGAGAGAAAAATACAGGGCACAGGTAATATTTTCAGAAAATTAAACAATAAAATAAAATAGTGTTTGTGATAATTCAAAACAAGATTCCAAATATTGAATAGGTTCATCTGTAGCTCTAAGCAGTTTTAAGTGGATATGATTGAAGAGCTGGAGAATGGTAGCGTATATTTGGTAAAATAATAATAATAATAATAATTTTAATTACAGAAGCTAGTATCAGTTCAGTACCTGCTTTAAAGAGGGGCAAGAGATGTCCAATGTGCTTAGAAATAGTGATAGTTTTTATTGGATGGGTCATAGGGCAGACATTTTTTCAGAGGGGACAGGGCTTATGTATGGGGGGGGCAATGGCCTCCACCGATTCCCCCTTAGCCACGCCTCTGTAACATGGGCCAGTTATGTATTTATTTAGTTATTTATTGAGGGGCAGAAACACAAGAATTTTACTCTCTTATATTTGTATAATTACATGTAATAAAAACTATCTTGAATCTTGAAGTTCAGGGTCTGATGGAGATAATGTACCGAGGTTGATCACATCAGATTTGTTTTCTTTCAGTCATTTTGATTATTGTCCATTCATTCCCAGCTCCAGGTTCAGATCATAGGCTGTAGTGTATGGCTAAGGAAAGCATTACTCACCAATAAGCAGTGCCCCCACCCCCAATAAAACTTTTGCGATTAATTGCGTAGCCACAGCGCACTTTTTATGCCCATGGTTATGCCTCCGGATCCGTGTCCGTTTGTTGTCAGGGTAAAATAGCATAACGCACATGCGCATTGTTATTCCGTAGCTATTCAACACTGCCACTTCCGTAGCTCTAACAAGTGCCTATTTTTGTCGTGTGTTTAAAAATGCTTAAAAGTAAGTGAAACAATACATGCGGCAAGTTGTTATTATGATACTGTATGGTACAGTGCTAACATGATCTTTATACTGAGGAGGGCAACCGTAATTGTTGGACTGCGTTGCAAAAGTGAAGTGCAATCCTCAATGTCTGCGGGTAGAGGGCGATCGTCTCAGCATTTTTTAACTGAGCAGACTGTACACCCACTAACACCCCCCCCCCCCCCCACCACCACCACCACCTCCCTCACTCGCTGTTGAACCTCCCCATCCATGCACGAACGCGCACACACACACACACACACACACAACCTACGGCCGAGTCGGTACAAGCCGCCTGTCTGTCGCCTCCGTAAGATCTGTGATTAAAGGGAACGGCGGAAGAACAGAGCAGCTCTTTTTTTTTCACCAACAAGCAAAAAAAAAAAAAAAAACAGCGTTTTTCCTCTTTTTTGACAAACTATAGCCGTTTGAGTGGATCAGATGCAACATCGTCTAGTTGTGTAAACCAAATGCGAGTTATGATTGGACTCCTACTGTCTGGCGCTCATCAACAGTACAGTAACTAGTGAGCTATTTTGGTTTTATAGTACAAGTTGACGAAAGTGAGAAATGTATAGAAAGCAAGTGGACAAACACATTTTTACGTTCTCTTGTAACGTCAGCGTGGACTTTGCCGAGAAGAAGGCCTGTTTTTTAGAATCGTAAGAGGCTTTACCATCGCGCTCAGTTGGGGCAAACTCCACGATTGTTCACGCAGTCCCGACATTGGGAACAGGGACGCCGAAGGGGGGGGAGCGAGGCTGCCCTTCAGCACGGCGTCTGCTACGAAAGAGGAGCGAAGTTTAGCGAAGAAAACGGGCTTCACTCTGGACGAGTTGACGTGGACCTCGACATTTCTGATCGATTAACCTCTCGATGACAATTTTGACTTTCACGTGAACGTTGTTTTTTTATTCAAAGCGTTTAGGTCTTGCTCTGTTTTAAAAGGCCTATTTTGGCTCTGATTCAAACGCAAGCTTTTGCCAGACCTATGGCTCCGTATACGTTTACATTTCAGCCATGACGTTGGATCTGCCGGATTCTCACAGTTGTCAGATTTTTTAAATAACTGCTAAATCGCGTTGTCGAAATAATCTATTTTCGGCTGGTGAGTCTTTGCCTTGTGATTGGATGTAAAAGCGAGCCAAGAGAAGTAACGTTACCAAATGTTGGGAGGACAGCCAGGCAACATCAGCTAGGCTAACCTACCAACTGGATAGGAATATTGACTGTCAACATTGACCCATGCACCGAGCGGCTGCTGAACTTGGACTTGAAATAGCCTGAACGAATTTACGTGGTAACGAAACTCATTTGGCGGCCCGACGAGATACTGTTGTTTAGATTAAGGATTTTGGACGGCGCTGTTAAGCAGTCTATGACATACTAACACGGCTGATGGACAAGAAACGAACGTAACATTACACCACACTGTCTACCAGAGGGAAATACGAGAGTAAATCGGTTTTTTAGTAGTTCACTGGAGCAAAGACTGAACATAGCTGCACTTTCTAAACGACAATCAGCGTGAACATGGACACCTCCTTCTGCGTATAAGACATGTGTTATCGGTTCGTAATTATCCTCAACCATTTTATACCCTTCAGACAAGTCACTACAAACGAATGAGCTCTCCGCTCATCCAGAAAAAGGAGTGAGCACTAGAAAACTTTGTGGAAACGCTGGTTGGGACAAGCCCGTCTTCTGCATCCGCTGTATATGGCAGTGTCGCGCCGAATGTCTGTCCTGGCGTTAGGGATTTTTGCCGTGCTTCTGCTGAGCCCTGTCGCTGGTAAGTGTGCCCAGCTTGTTGGCCTCTACACACACACTCACATACGGCACTGATAACATTGCTTCAGGCAGTGAGCGTGCTTGCATCTCATTTATGTGATGGCTTAAAAAGCCAATTGAGCTTTTGGTGCTGCACTGGATTTGAAACCCAAAGCGTGGACGGGCAGCATGGGTCTGCCCAGCGATAGCGGAGCTAGCAGGGCTCCGTGTGTGACGTTGAATGTGGGAGGCTTGGTCCCTTAGCTGATCCAGTTGAGTCCGCCTCGACAGACTTGTTTAGCCTGTGTCAGTTGTCTGCTCAGTCAGAGATTAGCTAACGTTAATGTCAACCGCCCCGCTAACAAACATCGGGCGCGTAACCTGATGTCTGTGGTGCCGTAGACTACCGCTGGCGAAAGAAGACGAGAGGGACAGCTGGTCACCTGTGTAAGCACGCGGTCACGCTTGCCAGCAGGTGTTGCGTTTTCTCCAGTTTTCTCCAGTGACGCTGTCAGCTTGGAGCGGTTGTAGCCACAATTTGCTTTGGTTTGTTACGTTTGCCGCTTGAGCTTTTTACATTTTATGCTGATGAAACCTTGATGTGATGAGACCTCGTTGGTCTACATTTATGACCAGTTTGTAATTGTTATAGATGACAAAATTAACAGCAGCAGTAAAACAGGCTTGGATGACATTTTCCTATACTTGACATAGGCCTATTGTGCAACACGCAGGTAGCGATATAAAGTCGGTAATTGTGGTTATGACATTTCCCCATAGTCGTCATACTGAGGGCTATAACTCAAGCAGTACATTTTACTGTAAATGTTGGTAATTGTGATATTTATTGCTTTGGATGGTACATCCAGAAGCTTCTGTCATCAGTCAGTTAGCAGGTGTCCTCACTGTCCTGTCTAATAAGAGTAAGCAGAAACAGAGGAGAAAGAGGGAAACAGAGAGAACTAGAGAGCAATAGAGATGGAGAGACAAAGTATCAGAGGGAGAGAGGGAATGAGAATGATTTTAGGAGTAGGGTATGGCAAGAAAGAAGAGAATGGATGGTGTAATCAGGGAGGGAGGGAGAATGGGGGAGAACTAGTGGTAGAAAGAAGGGAAGAGGTAATAGTAGATTAAGGAGGATAGGGTGGGTGGAAGAAGTGAAAGGGGGAAGGAAGGAAAGAAAGAAAGAAACAGCATGAGAACTGGAGAGCACTGAGTTATGTGAAAGATAGCATATGATATCTTACAATGGGCAGCTGTAATTGGTAGCAGTACTGCAGCAGACAGCAGCTCTGTTTGGATCTGATATGATTCAGCTGTGATCCTTATTAGCTTCATGCTAACTGTGGAATTGGGTTCTGGTTCCCTCAGTCTAACTAGGACTGAACTGAGTTCTGGTTCCAGCATGGCCCAGATTATGGCTCTGGATATAGCCCACATCTGAGCAGATCTCAGTCAGAAACCCCTAAGCCATGGAGCAGTGCAGCTGCTGTTTTCATTGCCATAATGTCTCAGTCAGAGCACTGGAACAGCGGGCCTCAGCACTGCCTCACAAGGCTGGAGAGAGCAGCGTGGGTTTGGAGCCAAGACCGCCTCAGTTAGGGCCTGGTAGCAGAGCTGTAAGTGTGTGTGTGTGTGTGTGGTGGGGGGGGGGGGCTATAGGTGGGTGGTGGTAGTAGTGTGTGTGTGCATGTTAGGATGGCATGTGTGTATGTGAAGGAGGAGGTGGCTGGTCATGGAGCCAGTCACCCTAGCCTGGGTAGCTTCTGTTCAGCCTTGGAGCAGATAAGATAAGCCCCAGTCCTCAGCCTCCCGTCTCCTGCATACCAGACACACCGGAAGAGGGAGAACGTGTGTGTGCGCAAAGAGGAGAGGGAATGTGTGTGTGTGTATAGACTAACTCCACCCAAGCCACAAGTCTGTGAACAATTTTCCTGTGATGGACAAAGATCTAAGGCTGTGTGTGTGTGTGTGTGTGTGTGTGTGTGTGTGTGTGTGTGTATGTATGTGTGTCCTACTGAAAGAAATGTTGGCTATTTATCATTTTTACCTTTACACAAATATGTAATTAAGGGTTTAAGTTACAGGCAGATTATCAAACAGGACAGAATCGTGAAGAGGCCCAGATCTCTCCTGGTTTTATGTGTTGGTTACCCAGATTAGGTGTGGGCCTGGGCTTTCTGGTGGTTGCCAGATCTGGAAGGAATCCCCATGCAGGTTCCTACTGTCAGGATGAGGCAGATTCCTGTGGGAAAGACAGAGGGATGTGGAGCTTGTCCCATACACACACACACATGCACACACATGCACACACACACACACACACACACACACACACACACACACACACACACACACACACACACACACACACAATGTTTCTGTTCTCAGCCTTCAGAGGATAATGCAGTGTGCCTTTGCTTTGACTTGTGTCTCCAGTGATTGCAGAGGAGACCTTGACAGAAGCTCAACTTCAGTGTGGGGGAATGCAGGAGCAGAGTGTGTGTGTGTATGTGTGTGTGTGTGTGTGAGTGAGGGTGGGGATTTGACTGGTACTGGGCCTACTGATTGCTCTGTGTCCTTGGAGTGGTAGGCTTGAAGAGACTGGGCTATATCCCATAATTTCAGGTCTTTGGAAATCAAGTTCCATGCAAGTTTCATGCAGTTTTCATCAGCTGTTGAGGTATCACGCATGCGTGTGTGTGTGTGTGTTTGTGTGTGTGTATGTGTGTGTGTATGTGTGTGTGTGTGTGTGTGTGTGTATGTGTGTGTGTATGTGTGTGTGTATGTGTGTGTGTTTGTGTGTGTGTATGTGTGTGTGTGTGTGTGTGTGTGTGTGTGTGTGTGTGTGTGTGTGTATGTGTGTGTGTATGTGTGTGTGTGTGTGTGTGTGTGTGTGTGTGTGTGTGTGTGTGTGTGTGTGTGTGTGTGTGTGTGTGTATGTGTGTGTGTTTGTGTGTGTGTATGTGTGTGTGTGTGTGTGTGTGTGTGTGTGTATGTGTGTGTGTATGTGTGTGTGTATGTGTGTGTGGAGTGGGTGAGATGATAGGAAGATGGATGAATGTTGTGTTTTGATTGGTCCTCAGAATTCCCTCAAACACACACACACACAAAGAGAGAGAGTAACAAAGAGGGACACTGAGTTTTAGATAGCAAATGTAAAGTGTGTGTGTATGTGTGTGTGTGTGTGTGTGTGTGTGTGTGTGTGTGCGCTTTCCTGATAGGATGTGGAATCAGAGAACAGCGCTCAATAACAAAGCCGACACTGGATCTTGAAATGGAACCATCTGTATGTGTGTGTGTGTGTGTGTGTTCAGTTGTGTAAGTACAACTTTACTGTAAGAGTCTGTTTGTGCGTGTGTGTACTTGTGTGTGTGTGTGTGTGTGTGTCCGTCCAGAAACCACATTAATAATTCAGCACATTTCCCAAAAGTTAGACAGGAAGCTTACCCTCAGTGAATTTTTATATTCTGCCTCTGCCCAACCTCCAGCATATCACCAACCAGATATACACCACTCAGCATCAGCAAAACCAAGGCTCTTGTGTGTGTGTGTGTGTGTGTGTGTGTGTGTGTTTGAATTTGACCTCTGTAGATCGAAAAACACCTGACCTCTGTAACTGAGAGTAGCCTTCTCAGTGCAAGTGTGTCTGTGTTTGTTTGTGTGTGTGTGTGTGTGTGTGTGTGTGTGTGTGCGCGTGCACGCACATGTTTAATTTTGTGTGTGTAATTCAGCACTACAGAGATCACTTGAACCCTGTCATTGAAGTGTACTAACTGGACAGATTTCAGCGTGTGTGTCTGGTAATACTAGTGGTACTACTGTCTTACACAACCTACAGTCAGCGAATGTGTCCATCCAGCTGCAGTAGATTCATCATAAAAATTGATTGTTTCTAAATAACTCATTACTGTCCAAGAAATCTTATTAACAACACGTAAAGTACTATAAAAGCTTTGCTAAGCACACATCAGTTATCAAAGTGGTCAGCCTATCTTATAAACATCAGCTGTTAGTTTACAGTGGGTCAGCCACTCGGTTCATTTATAAAGTGTAAATAATAACAGTATGATGTTTTAAGATGGTTTATGACCTCAAATGTGTCAGTGTTATAAATGTGTTATTAACACTGTTAATAGTAATACATTTTAATAGAAATAATTGTATGAATACAGTATAAAAGAGAAGTTTTCTGCTCTGTGGAGACCAAAACATAGGCAGCAGCCCCATTTACATAAACACTTTTAATCTGAATAGAAACAGAATAATAGTTCAGTCAGAATAGACCGAAAGACACCCAGAAAACACCCTGATCAGAACAGAATTTCTGATCCCATTAAATGATGGGGGTGGTTTATTCTGTTCTTATTCCGAATGAACAATCATGTAAACACTTGATCGAATTTTTGCGCATGCTCATCACTCATATTTCAACATGAACAAGCCTGTGTTTTGTAGAAATAAAGTCTGTGATAGCTATTTCACTGATCATTATGTTCACTGTTTCACTAACACTCTGGGCAACCATGGGACCATGTAGGCTGGTGATGTCTTTGCCAAGGTAACAATAGTTTTCTGAGACAACTGACAGCAGTTTACTGTGCTCACCTTTTAACCAAAATTCGCCTACTTCAGTGTGATGAGTAACCCTCCTTTGGTTACCTCCTACCCGCAATGAAAAGACCTCTTTGGTTACCATTTAAGGGGATTTCGAAAGCAGGCTAAATGTGCACCTACAGCACATGACCACTAATATCTGATCGAATAGAATGCTGCTGCATGTAACAGACGACCCAATGATCTAGTTTTAAAGTATGTCCTATAATGGTTTCATTATGACATCAGAGACGTTGCTTCTGCAGAACGTTTCTCCACGGAAACGTATACTTCACAGACCAGCTTTTCTTTCCTTCCGGAAACCCTAGAATCCTTCTTTGTCTTTGTCTTGTACCGTACTGTTCACCTTCTCTTTCTTTACCTTTGTGTGTGTATCTCTGTTTGTGTGTGTGTGTACATTCTGGTGTTTTATGTCACGTGTTGATAAGAATCAGACTGACTCCCATCCCCTTCCCCAAATTAAGCATAGTTTTCCATCAGTGATCCAGCCTCTCTGAGGAAGAAGTTTTTGTGCGTGCGTGCGTGTGTGTGTTTGTATGTGTCCAGGTGTCTGTGTGTGTGTGTGTGTGTGTGTGTGTGTGTGTGTTTAATGTGGCTATTCCGCAGAGGAATATGTGGTTTTTGTGTTACTGTTGCATATTTATCAGTCGGCCCAGACTAAAGCATCCTGGGCCCTGCCAGACCTCTCATGTTCCCCAGCCTCTCCCCACCTCTCTCTCTTTCTCTCTCTCTCTCTTTTTCTCTGCACATGCCCAGAGGGTGTCTCCTGTGGGCCTGGTGATGGGCTGAGGTGTAGGGTGTGGCTCACATGTCATAATTAATCATAGGTCATAATTAATGTGGCATAATGGATCACATGGTGTAGTTAGAAAAGAATCAGAAAGGCCACAAACAAGGTCTGTGAGTGTTTGTGTGCGTCTGTGTGTGTGTGTTTGTGTGTGGGTGTGTGTGTGTCTGTTTGGGTCATTGAGGAGAAAAGGTCACTTAAAGATGACTGTGTGTGTGTGTGTGTGTGAGAGAGAGAGAAAGAGAGAGAGAGGGTCATAACAGATAGAGCTTTTTTTGTGTTTGTGTGTGTTTGTCTCTGTGAAGAACAGAGAAAGGTGTTTGTGTTCATATGGGAGGGTGACGTGTGTGTGTGTGTGTCTGTGTCCTTTGTGTGTGTGTGTGTGTTTGTGTGTGCACGCACTTAGACCTGCTAGGCTTCGCCTCTGTCAGTGTGTTCTTGTTTGTGTGCAGTGTCTTCTGGGTAATTCCTCACTAGAGCGGACATATAATTAGAGTCTGGAAGAAGAGGAGGGCAGGTCATAACAACCATGTCAACCAATCACAGTAGGGCTTTATGACAGCTAGCCAATCAGATTGTTCAGCTAAAGTTCTGACAAAGTGCAGGGACACTCCAGGCCTTCAGACTCAGACTCAATGTCTCTATATATCTGTGTGTGTGTGTGTGTGTGTGTGTGTGTGTGTGTGTGTGTGTGTGTGTGTGTGTGTGTGTGTGAGAGAGAGAGGGAGATAGTATTCCCTGTGTGATTTTGGTGTTTTTCCCTGTGTGTGTGTTTGTGTTCAGCAATGGCGGTTGATCTTTGAGACATAAGCACACTTTTAAAAGAACACAGAAATATGCACATTGCCTCACACACACACACACACACACACGCACACAGGAGAGGTCACAGACAGATTCTCTCTCAGAAAGAAGTCAGAGAACAAATAAGAGGAGTTTATGTGAAACATACTTAAGGGTGGAATTGACAAGAGAATGTAACTAGTCTGTGTGCAGTGAGTCTGTGTGTGTGTCCTTGCCGAAGAGAACTGATGGTGAAAATTAATCTGACTTTCGTTTCGGTGTTCTTCCAAAAATGCTACCTATACATTTTTCATTGTGCACCTATCTTTGTGTGTGTGTGTACTGTGTGTCTTCTCGTTCAGGATAAGAATGTGGCTGTAGGTTTGTTTTTGATCTGGCATCTGATTGCACTCTGAAATGCTTGGCTTGTTCTGTCCAGGCTTCTCCGTTCTGTCTTGGTTTGTGTGTGTGTGTGGGGGGGGGGCTGTGTCAGTCTGCAGTGTCAGCTCACTGTGTGTGTGTGACCTGCTGTGAGGGCTCCACAATGTAGGACAGACACACATACACACACACACACCACACATGCGCACGCACACACAGACGCACACACACACACACATTTCCGTAGGCTCTGAGGGGAGTTGTAAACATTATCTGTGTGTGTCGGCTGAACTGAATCTCTCCTAGAAGCAAGTCATGACTTTTAGCTCGCTTAGATCCAGTCAGCAGTTAGTGTGTGTGTGCGTGTATGTGTATGTGTAAATCACTGTGTTAAAAGTTTGTGTGTGTGTGTGAATTTCTATTTGAGTGCAGTAAAAAAAAGTCAAAGGAGTGCATGTTTTTGTGTTTGTGTGTGTTAGGCAGCGTACGTGTTTTTGGATTTGGCTAATAGCATCAGGGTGAGGCAAGGCTGTATGTGTGTGTGTGTGTGTGTGTGTGTGTGTGTGTGTGTGTGTGTGTGTGTGTGTGTGAGGGTGGGGGGTCTGAAGGGTACAGTGCAGCAGGATTCAGACTAAACAATGAGTCTCTCACTGGCTCCAAAGCAGGACAGGGAGGGGCGTGTGTGTGTGTGTGTGTGTGTGTGCCTGTCTGGAAAGGGGGAGGGGAGAAACATTCCCGTGTGGTGACGCCTACAACTTTTCCAGTTCTCCCTCTCTGTCTCTCTCTTTCAATCTCTGAATCTTTCCCTCTCTCTTTCCCTTTCTCTATATTTTCTGGTTTGTTGAGACACAGACTGTCCACCCTCGAATTCCCCCACACATGTGCCTACACACACCACACACATTCACACTCACCCACACACACACAGAGACACACAGACACACACACACAGAGACACACAGTCACATACTTTGTCAGTTCTCTTGATGCATTTTTGCAATTGGTGCAATCTGGGAAATGTGGTAAATTCGAATAGTAATTTTGAGTTTGAAGTAGTATAGCCCGGGCCTTTGTGTGTTGGATGGTTGTTGGATGGTTGTGCGTTATCTGTGATAGCTGAGTTCCATTTCTACTTCTGGGTGTTGGTTATGGTTATGGGTTATGGTTGTTGTAGTGTGTTGGCTGTCAATGTTGGCTGATTTCTATCTCTTCCTCTTATCTTGCTTCTTTACACGTGGCAAGAGACAGAAACTCGTATTGCTTCTTCTTTATCTCTTTGTGTGTGTGTGTGTTTGTGTGTGAATAAGTAAGCGGGATAGGTCTGGGACCTGCACACACACACACACACACACACACACACACACACTCAGGAAATCTTCATGCTCTCACACAGTCATGTGTGTGTGTCAAGGGTCAGGCCTCTCACGCAATGACATTCAGATCTGTCCCTACATTCTGTTTGTGTGTGTGTGTGTGTGTGTGCGTAAAAGAGTGTTATCCAAGCTCTTCATACCAGCCCTTGTTGTCAGCTTCAAAAACAGCTTACACATAAAATTTGTGTATTTTGGCATGCCCTGAGACACACACACACAGGCACACACACATGCTTGATGATGGCCCGTTGAAAAGTTGGACAGTCTTCTGTTAGACTTCACTTAGCCTTGCGAGAGCCAACCTGTTGCCTAGTGACCGTCTCCCTAGCGCCAGTCATTTGTCACTCTCCCTCTGTTAGGTTCAGGTTGCTATGGTGACGGCGTTGTTGGCGGAGCGAGGCCGTGGCGCTGGATTTCTATGGCAGTCATGAGATGAGTATTTGAGATGGATGTAAGCGCAGTTTAGTCATGAGAGCATTAGCCCCCCCCACACACACACACACACGTGCACACATGCACACACGCAGCCATATGCTTGCTGTTTTCTTTACACACAAACACACACATTCATCAAATAGTTTGCCAAGATGTCAGATGAGTGCTGAACACACACACATACACGCCCATTGTGTCTGCTCTAGAAACACATAGAACTAGTTTGCATGTTTAGGCACTCATTCACACACACACACACACACACACACACACACACACACACACACTCATATTTAATTCCCTTGGTCGTTGTCATTCTTGTGCCGTTTTATTCTTTTCATATGCTTTCTTTCTTTCTTTCCTTCATTCCGTTATTCATTTTTTTTCTTTTTTTGTCCCTTTCTCGATATATATTACGCGCACGCATGCACACACACACACACGTACGCATGCATGCACACACACGGTCAGGGAGGGGTAATCCTGTGAGGTAAACAGGTCTAAGGGAATGCTTGGACACTAATCCTCTGCATGGTAACCAGGGGCGCCTGGTAACTGGGGGCGACGGGCGATGGAGACACCATCTGGCTCTGGTGCACGACGCAGGTCCCACACGAGACCACTCGGTCTCAGAAACACACACACACACACACACACATTGGTGAATATTGAGATTTTTCAGATGACGTTGCCATTGTGACGTTCGTTATTTATCCCTTGGTAGTCGAAATGTCATGCTGGTCAGTAGAGGTCTATGTTATCAACAGTTGTTTCTATGGTTTATATATTGTCTTAATTTCATCACTACCATCATGTCAAATCTTTATAAAAGTGAAACATTTAAAAGGCTTTCACATATTGTAGCATTCAGCAATAACAATGTAACAATATTACTTTGCTATTTTAAGGCATACCAGGCAAGACTGTGATTTTTTTTCATCTCCAGAACTCCCCTTACAGTCGCAGATTTTTTCAAAAAAATAACAACAACCCGGTGTTTCAGACACTGCAAGTATATATATACTGTGTATAATGACAATAAAGGCTTTCTATTCTATTCTATTCTACCCCATAATGATCCATTTAATCATCAAAGTGACTACGAAGCTGGTAGATTAACCTGAAAACATTGCCTAGTGTGCCTTTAATGGGCAGACCGAATGATTAGTAAAAACATTGCCTAGTGTGCCTTTAATGGGCAGACCGAATGATTAGTAAAAACATTGCCTAGTGTGCCTTTAATGGGCAGACTGAATGATTAGAAAACATTGCCTAGTGTGCCTTTAATGGGCAGACTGAATGATTAGAAAACATTGCCTAGTGTGCCTTTAATGGGCAGACTGAATGATTAGAAAACATTGCCTAGTGTGCCTTTAATGGGCAGACTGAATGATTAGATTGCAGCCAGAACGGCAGGCTGGACATACAAATTCGGGATAACCCTGAGATCTTTGAGATCATGAGATATAATTTCTCCTTAATAAATAGTTTAAATTATCCACATAGGATTGTTGCATTTATTTAATTTCATGTTTGTGGTAGCTTGGGTACGCTTCTGTTGTGTGTAAGTGGAGTGATATGTTAGTAACGTTGAGCTAATGCTTATTCATATCACCTATGCAATCTTACTATGAAGTTTTCCAAAACAGGTGTAATAACTACTTTAAAGTTTATCACTGACATGTGCTGCAATGTTCAAAATGAGTATGGTTTTTTAAGTCCCATGTTATCATTTGTAAGAAAGATTAACAACCGTAATGGTTAATTTAGCATAGTTCTTCCCAGGCATCACGTTTGTGCGATCGGTAACATTAGCTGTCAAGCTAATAATTTTTCCCACTACAGTGTGATACAAGCAGATCACCAACTTGATATAGGCTGCTTATATCCACCTCGTTTGTTGTTTCTTCATTTCTTTTTAAATGAATAACCATAGACGATTTAGGTGAATGGGGAAGCTTATGTTAGCTTGTAATTCCTGTTTATACTTTAATGTCTATGCTAGCGCCTCTGCCTACAAGCTGCCTACCAAACCTACCAGTGAGCATTATGAGGTAGGGAGGAATTATGAGGTAGGTGAGCATTATGAGGTAGGGAGGAATTATGAGGTAGATGAGCATTATGAGGTAGGGAGGAATTATGAGGTAGGTGAGCATTATGAGGTAGGGAGGAATTATGAGGTAGATGAGCCTTATGAGGTAGGGAGGAATTATGAGGTAGGTGAGCATTATGAGGTAGGGAGGAATTATGAGGTAGGTGAGCATTATGGGTAGGTGAGGAGGTAGGAGGTGAATTATGAGGTAGGTGAGCAGGAAGGTGGAAAACAGGAAGGTGGAAAACCTCAATACACCAGAAAACTGCACTTCTCAGTTTGCAATGCAGTGGCTTTCTGGTACAGCTAGTAATGTTACTTGCTTCTCTCTCTCTCTCTCTCTCTCTCTCTGTGTGGTGTGTGTATATATATATGTGGGAATGTGTGTCAGAGAGAAAGGAAAGCTGCAGTTCAGTGCATCTTCTCAGTGGGCTAGACATGCTGGCTGAGCATGACTAGTGTGTAGAGGGTGTGTGTGTAGAGGATGTGTGTGTGTGTGCGCATGTGAGAGAAGGTACTGCAGGCAAGTGGAAAAGACTGAAAAAGAGAGGGATGAATGAAAGAGTGGTAGAAAGATAGAAAGGTAGGAGGTGTGTAAGAGGATGGACAAAAAGACTAACTGAGCTGAGGGCAAAGTGTGTGTGTATGTGTGTGCATTTTGCGTGTGTGTGTGTGTGTGTGTGTTGTATTGGTGTGAGGTAGGGTTTGCAATGTTGGTTATCTAAAAAAGTGTAGACTACTACAGAAGAAGTGCTTCAGGCAGTGTTCTCTAAGTCAGCCATTGATATTTCTGTGTGCATTATTGTTATTGTCATTCTTCTAACTCTTTCTGATTCATGCACACACACACACACACACACACACACACACACACACTCACTCACTCACACACACTCACACTGTAAGTGATGTGAGGTGTGGGCCAGGGAGACTGCTGTCAGGAGGACAAGAAACAGAACAGAACGCCTCAGTGATCAGAGTGGTGTGTGTGTGTGTGTGCGTGTGTGCACATGTGTGTACGTGCTGGTATGTGTTTCTGCTTGTGTGTGTGTGTGCACATGTGTGTATGTGCTGGTATGTGTTGCTGTGTGTGTGTGGGTGTGTGTGTGCGCGCATGCATGGTAGTGTGTGTATGTGTATGACAAAGAGAGAGAAGATTTCTGAGGAATGTGAGGGGATTTGGCCTGGACAGAGATGCCAGGTGTGTGTGTGCGTGTGTGCGAGCGTGCGTGTGTGTGTTTCTGTGTGTGTGTGTGTGTTGACAGTGGAGCTATGAATGATTATTAACTGAATGCTGCATCTTTTCTAATGCACTCCTATTGATGGTGCAATGTGATTGTGATGTTAAAATGTAATGGTATTTGTGTTTGTCAAAGAGATGTGTAAAAAAAGAACAAATACACACACACACACATATTCTTGTCAACACACACACACACCTGTCAAATACGCAGGCTTTGCCCACGCACACACCTGTCACACATCTCTCCGGCAGGCCATCACCTTGTGCATCTGCTGAAGTATGGGGAAAGAAATTGCTGAGTGTGTGTGTGTGCGCCTTTGTGCGTATGTTTGTGTGTGTGTGTGTGCGTGTGTGTATGTTTGTGTGTGTGTGTTTGTATGTTTGTGTGCGTGTGTGTGTGTGTGGTAAGGTTTTCTCTTGCGTCAGCCACGGATTTATCTGCTGCTGTTGTGTGAGTGTGTTTCCTGTGCCTGATTGCTGTATTTGTCTCTCTTTGACCACACTCTACTAGACACACAGTCTCCCTCTCTGTGTGTGTGTGTGTGTGTGTGTGTGTGTGTGTGTGTGTGTGTGTGTTTGTGTTTGCTTAGTGTGTTTCAATGGAAGGCAAATTGATGGCATTGGTTGGATGATGATTACTGTGTGTGTGTGTGTGTGTGTGTGTGTGTGTGTGTGTTATTTATGGTTCACAGACAGACAGAGAGGAGAAAGACTGTGGGAGCAGAGATCCAGTCTACTGGGCATTCTCCCCTACCTCCTCTATGTATGAGTGTGTGTGTGTGTGTGTGTGTGTGTGTGTGTGTGTGTGTGTGTGTGTGTGTGTGTGTGTGTGTGTGTGTGTGTGTGTGTGTGTGTGTGTGTGAGGGAAGGAGAGTGGCGTCAGTCCTGCAGAGGGGAGACTCCTCTCATTAGCACCCTACTGGAGACTCTCCTCATGCCATACCCCCCCCCCTTCTCTCTTTCTCTCTCCATCTCTCTCTCTTTCTCTCTCTCTCTCTTCATTCTCTCTCTCTCTCTTCATCACTCTCTTGTTCACCCCTCACTCCATGTTTCTTTCTTCTCTCCCCTTTTTCAATTCTATTCCATTCAATTGAGGTGAGCTTTATCAGCATAACATTTTTTCAGTGCCATAGCAGAAAAAAAGAGTCTGTGTGTCTGTGTGTGTGTGTGTGTGTGTGTGTGTGTGTGTGTGTGTGTGAGTTTGGGGATAAGTTGAGGCTTTGCAGTCTCTCAGTAATCTGAGTGAGAATGTCACCTTTTGTTTTCCACCAAACGCAGGAGAGGGAGGGAGAGAGAGCGAATGAGAGAAAGAGAGAGAGAGAGAATGAGAGAAAGAGAGAGAGAGAGAATGAGAGAAAGAGAGAGAGCGAATGAGAGAAAGAGAGAGAGAGAGAGAATGAGAGAAAGAGAGAGAGCGAATGAGAGAAAGAGAGAGAGAGAATGAGAGAAAGAGAGAGAGCGAATGAGAGAAAGAGAGAGAGAGAGAGAATGAGAGAAAGAGAAAGTGAGAGAGAATGAGAGAGGGGGGGAGAGGGAGGAAGTGGATGAGCTAGATAAAACTCGGATGGGAAAGAGAGAGAATATTAGAGGGAGGAAGGGAGAGAGAGAAAGAGAAGGAGGGAGGGAGAGAAAGGGAAGGAAAAAGAGAGGGAGGGAGCAAGGGATTATTTTATTTTTAGCCAGAACCTTTTCCTCTCTGTCTTTGCTGACTGGATGTGATGAATAAAGAGCTGTGGCCAAGGAGATGAACACTAACCTGCTTTCAGATGCTCTCTGTGTGTGTGTGTGTGTGTGTGTGTGTGTGTGTTGCTGTGTGTCCATGCTTCCATGAAGGCTTGCCCAGTTATAACCAGATTCAGACCACACACATTTAAGAGCACACAACACATACACGTACAAACACTCTCTGCGGTCTGTTCATTACTGTCCTGTGTCACACACACACAAACACGGACACTAAGCCAGCATTTCACAAACTGGGGGGTGTGGACACATGACAGGTGGGGTGATAGACGATAGACTTTTCTTCGAACTCAGGACTTTTCTTCGAACTCAGGACTTTTCTTTAAACTCAGGACTTTTCTTTAAACTCAGGACTTTTCTTCGAACTCAGGACTTTTCTTTAAACTCAGCTGAAGGTGTAGGTCTGTTAAACTGGTCTGAATCTTATCTAAACACAGGTATGTTCTCTGCTCTGTAGGCACAGAAGTTCAGTAGGCTAGTCTAAGGCAGGAATGCACACACCCACTGTTCTTTTTCCTTGTGTTGGAACCCTCATGTTGCTGTAGGACCCTCTGACAATTGATCTAGTCTGTAAAAAAACGAGAGAAGAATGTTTTAATTGATCTAGTCTGTTAAAAAAGAAAGAAGAATGTTTTAATTGATCTAGTCTGTTAAAAAAACAAGAGAAGAATGTTTTAATTGATCTAGTCTGTAAAAAAGAAAGAAGAATGTTTTAATTGATCTAGTCTGTTAAAAAAACAAGACAAGACTGTTTTAATTGATCTAGTCTGTAAAAAAGAAAGAAGAATGTTTTAATTGATCTAGTCTGTAAAAAAGAGAGAAGAATGTTTTAATTGATCTAGTTTGTTAAAAAAAGAGAGAAGAATATTTTAATTGATCTAGTCTGTAAAAAAAGAGAGCAGAATGTTTTAATTGATCTAGTCTGTAAAAAAGAGAGAAGAATGTTTTAATTGATCTAGTCTGTAAAAAATACTAGTCTGTCATTCTCTTTGGCTATGCCCATCTGCTCCCACTCTTTTGAAACATTCATTCAAGGCTGTGGGGGTTAGAGCCTTTTATCAAATACAAACCATGCAGCCTGATATTCATAGTCTTCCTTGAAGTTTCTATGTGATTCAAGAATACCTTATGACTTTGGAATACGTAGGCTAATACGTCCCTTTTCACTCAAATATAAATCCAGATTTCCAGATTGGATTAGATACGGACAAGGATTTCCTTCTGATTCATCTCTATTCCATGGGAATTCAGTGGTCTGATTCATCTCTATTCCATGGGAATTCAGTGGTCTGATTCATCTCTATTCTATGGGAATTCAGTGTTCTGATTCATCTCTTCCACGGGAATTCAGTGTTCTGATTCATCTCTTACACGGGAATTCAGTGTTCTGATTGATCTCATCCATGGGAATTCAGTGTTCTGATTCATCTCTTCCACAGAAACTCAGTGTTATATGCCAAGTGTCCTGATGTACAACTCCCCTGCTGTCATCTGTTGCCATCATGCAATGTGCACACACACAAACACACACACACACACACACACACACACACACACACACACACACACACACACAAACACACACACACACACACACACACACACACACACACACACACACACACACACATGCCAGAGGTGATTGTTTGTTGTGAGAGGGCATGTTTTCTCATGCAGATGTTTGGACAACAGTTTATGCTGTTTGTTGTGTGATGTGTCGTTGCCAAGGCAACACTCATGAATTATGCTTAGAGTGTAAACAGCCACCTGCTGTCTTTAATCTGTCAAAATATAAACACACACACACACACACACACACACACATTTCGTTCTCTCTCTGTCTTTAACTGTACACAGTAGAAAGGCAACAAAGCAGCAAATTTATATTTTGTATATATATATATATATATATATATATATATATATACTTTTTTGTCAGATTTCCTTTCAGTTCATAGCCCACAGGCAGGCTAAGAGCAGCCCTGCAGAGATCTCTCAGACTGGGAAAGATGAACAGAGAGGGAGAGGGGGGAGAGAGAGAAAGTGTGATAGACATAAAGAGAGAGAGAGAAAGTGAAAGAGAGAGAGAGGGAGAGAATGAGGGTGACAGGTGTGTGAAGAGAGAAAGAGAGAGACAGAGAAGAGAGGATGTGTGTGTGTGTGTGTGTGTGTAGCCTAGCTATATGCCCAGTATACACAGAATATACATGCACGCATACACACACACACACACACACAGTCACATAAACACACACACAAATACATTTGCACACATACCAAAGCTATGCTGATCTTTCTGCATCTGGCCTATGGTCTCGCCTTCAAATACACACACAACTAAAATGTGATGATCATTCAACACCACCAAAACCTTCTAAATCACACACCCATCTATGCACACACACACACACAGCCTGCTAATGATGATCAATCAGTGTCTGGTATCAACATCTGGTACCTACACACACACACACACACTCTCACTCACTCACTCACATCTGGCGAGGGTAATCACTGATGAGAATCCTCCATTTCGCTAAAACAGCACATGTCTGCTTAATGACTAGTGTTTGCTCTAAATCAACTCATTAAATCATCAACAAATTAAATCGATTTAAAATAAAAAATGAAAATGACCAGCGCCTCCTAGATTTAAAATTCTTAAGAGATCACGGATCAGTCGTGATGGGCATTGTGTAAACTGAAAAATGTTCAGTTGATGTTAAACTGATGTTAAAATCAGATTCGTTTTTAAAAAGTCAAAAATCTAGCACTTTTTTAATCAGCTAGGCATGCGATTGCTCTGGCCTGCACTTTGTGCATATATTTTATCATTCATCAACCACACTACTAGAAGCTCTACACACACACACACACACAGACACACATACACACTCTCTCGCTCTCACACACACACACACATACAGACACACATACACACTCTCTCGCTCTCACACACACACACACATACAGACACACATACACACTCTCTTGCTCTCTCACACACAGACACACATACACACTCTCTCGCTCTCTCACACACACACAGACACACATACACACTCTCTCGCTCTCTCACACACAGACATCACAGTGTTTCTTGTCTGGCAGATGGCAGGCAGACAAAATCAGTTGCAAACATGCCCAAAATCTATGTTCTTACAGGATACACATACTTTAAGTATTGTACAAATGCACACACATGTAAACACACGCACACATACACACAGACACACACACACACACTTGTATAAAAGGAGTTCCTAGCTCATCATCATTCTGACCAGAGCTCCTGCAGCAGGGCTGTACCAGAGATTTCACATGACTGGGAATGGGCATCTCTCCAGAGCGTGTGTGTGTGTGTGTGTGTCTGTGTGTGTGTGTGTGCGCGTGTGTGTGTTTAAACCCCGGGTGGCTTCCTTGTAGCTGCTTTGACCTTTCGCATGATTATGCTGTTAAATAAAACATCCAGTGAATGCTACTCTGCTTCACACACACACACACACACACACACACCAGCACACACATACACACACACACAGTGTGACAGTGGAGAGGGTAATAGGGAGAGACAGAACGATAGATAAGCAAAGAGACTGACAGTGGTGGAGGAAGGGTGGCACAAAAGCCCACACGGAAAGAGGGAAAGAGAGAGAGTGTGTGTGTGTGTGTGTGTGTGTGCGAAAGAGAGAGATAAAATGTGTGTGTGTATGACAGAGAAAGAGAAAGTGTCTGTACACAGTCTAAGAGAGAGGGAGAGAGATGAACGCAGAATGGGCACACATACAGAGGGACACTACACACACACACACACACACACACATTTAGAGGGACACTACACACACACACATTCAGAGGGACACCACACACACACACACATTCAGAGGGACACTACACACACACACACACACATACAGAGGGACACTACACACATACTCATACACACACACACTCATGTGAAGAGTCTGAATGAATGAATGATTGGGAAGGTTAGGGGTTGGAATTTGGAGAGCAAGAGACTAGAAGGGAAATAGATTGTCACATAGAGGAGTGTAGGTTACAGCTAATGGAGTGAATGAGAGAAACAGAGAAGGACCGATAGAAGGAAGGAAACAGGAGTGAGAAAGAGGGAGAGACTGTGGGTGGACAGCACAGAGAGAAAGAAAAAAATGATTGAGAGCGAGGGATGGAGAGAGAAAGTGAGACGGAGGGAAAGCAAGGAGTAAAGAGAGAGAGAAGGAGAGAAAGCAAGGGATGGAGAGGGAAAGAGAGAGAGGTATGGATTACAGCTAATAAAAGCCTCTTCATCAGGACAGGGGCAGACAATGCTGACTGGAGTCTGACCTCAGCAACACACACTCTCCCTTCCTCTCTCCCGCTCTCTCTCTCTTTTTTGCCTTGCTCTTTCTCTCTCTTCCTCTCTCCCTCTCCTCCTACCCCCCTCCTCTCTCGCTCTCTTTCATTGTCCTATGAGCTTGGGAGTCTTGTTTGGCCTTGAAACTGTTGACTGGGGCTTTCAGTGATGGTTTAACAGTAGCGTGTTTGAAGTGTTTGACACTATGTTTGTCATCAGGATATAAGAGGGTACAGCAAAATCATTATATTCTAGCATGTATTAGCATTTTAAAGGAAAGGTCTAGAGCAAATCAACCCTCTCACACACAGACACACATACACACTCTCTCGCTCTCTCACACACACACAGACACACATACACACTCTCTCGCTCTCTCACACACACACATACACACTCTCTCGCTCTCTCTCTCACACACACACACAGACATCACAGTGTTTCTTGTCTGGCAGATGGTAGGCAGACAAAATCACTCAGTTGCAAACATGCCCAAAATCTATGTTCTTACAGGATACACATACTTTAAGTATTGTACAAATGCACACACATGTAAACACACGCACACATACACACAGACACACACACACACTTGTATAAAAGTAGTTCCTAGCTCATCATCATTCTGACCAGAGCTCCTGCAGCAGGGCTGTACCAGAGAGCCATAGCCCTGTTATTCTTGATCACAAGTGCTGTCTGCAAGAAGAAATTGAAAATTTGGTTCAGCATAGACCGAGCAGCAAAACAGCAGTTCACTCTAACCGGTGGGAGCATAGAAACTCATTTCTCTATAATTCTCTATAAAGCCACAAATAAATGTGTCTTTATTTAACCAGTGAGTTTTGGACAACAGCTGCAGTGAAGCCCTGTAATTGAGTTCCGGCAGCTCTTGAGCCCAGCATTGACTCAGCGTTGAGCTTTGAGTCATTCATTGTCTAGAAATTCTTATAAGGGTCAGTGGTCTTATCTTGGCACTGCTATGGTTCAAATCTATGGTCATGTTGTACTGGCTGGCGATGAAGGAGTAGGCCTGGAAGTTTCTGTCCTGTCCCATCCCAGTGACAGTCCCCTTGCCTTAGGCCTTAGGCCCTGTAAACAGCACTCAGGTAGAGCTCTGAGCTCCTGCAGTGGAGAAGTCTCAAATTGTTCTGACTCAGACCTCATACAGAAAAAAGAGAGAGGGAGATAGAGAGAGAGAGAGAGAGGGAGATAGAGAGAGAGAGAGAGAGAGAGGGAAGGTGAGGGGGGTCGGTGAATGGGCTGTCTAAATTCTAGTAACAGGTACAATCTGATATGTGTTTGTTTCCGTGTATATGTGTGTCTGTGTGTGCCTGGCAGCAGGTGTAATGTCCCAACTCAGATAGTGTGTGTGTGCGTGTCTGTGTGTGTGTGCTATATCTCTAAATCCTGGTAGCAGGTGTAATGTCCCCTGGTCTCCTCCACCTCCTTTTCCCCAGGGGCAGCTGCTCCTGCTGGGCTTGGCATCTCTCTTTCCTGGGCCCATACCGCTCTCCATACTCACCAAATGGTGTGCATGTCTCTGTGTGTGTGTGTGTGTGTGTGTGTGTGTGGGTGGACATACAGCACGTACACTATACGCCAGGCCTTCTGCCCCATATCTGGCTCTATATTGCCCTCCTCCCTGGTCTCCCTGTGTGTGCGTGTGTGTGTGTGCGCAGTCACCATACTGTTTGTCTCTAGGCCTATTAATGCGGTTGTGTGTGTGTGTGTGTGTGCACCCCATGCTGCATGTCTCTATATTCCCATATTGCCCTCCTCTCTGGTTCCTCTGGTGGCCCAGCATGACAATATGGCCACCTGACCCCAGTGCATTGTGGGTCAAGGGGCTGTGCCATCTGCTTAGCAGTATCAGGGTAAAGGCCTAATGCTCTCTAATGGACAGGATCTCACGTTGAGAAGCCCACCTCTACAGCTAGTTTCCCATATACTGAATCCAGGGATGAATTCTAGCTGTGGACTAGAGTGTTTTTTATTCCGGAGGGATTTCTATTGAATGTCTAATTCAGTCTAGTGAGTGACATGCGTGTGAGGGTCTGACTGACTCTGTGGTTTCTTCTGGCCAGAGTGGTTTGGCACTGGTTGCGTCCACAGCGATCTCTTCCCTAAAGGCCAGTTTATACTCGTCCTACTCGGTCAATATGCAGACACGCAGACCCTCTCCAACATGTGCATGCGCTCCGAGGGCTGACGGATACTCTGCGATTTTCAAACTATCTGTCAAAACATGGAGACCCATCGGATAGAGAGAGCATGTGACTAGTCTGCTCACTTTTGGCTTTTGGTTTCTTGCTACCCACCCTAGTTGTGGTTAGCAACATGCTAGTTCACAGTGCAAACGTTGCAAATAATCTCAGATGTTGTTTCGGATCCAGTGGAAGGATTTCCTGATTGTACTGTGACTGTCTTTCAATAAAGTTTTGAAATCAGCACTTTGTTTGCAGGCATTACTTTGTAGGCAGGTATGTGAGAAGTTCTCAAGCTAACATAACAATTGGCTGGCAGAGACCTTATGTGAATAACTTGGCTATTGAGAAGTGCTATGTCTATTAGCATTATTAACAAAATGATAGAAAGACAAAGCCAAGCAACTTTTTAATCATGTTGGTAGACTAGTGCCACTCCAACCAGTGTCTGGTGGTGTGTGTTGGTGTACACGGTACACAGACACACATTGGAGAACTGGGAATACAACTGCATGTCTGTGTATTGATGGAGTTGCACAACCATAAATTAGGCTTAACTTTCCTCTCCTTCTTCTGCCTGGGCTTGCGCCTGGGGCTGGATCTGTGGCCCCTCACCGGCTGAGCTGATGGTCAGTGAGCTGAGGTCCAGATCTGCCAGATGGACACCTGGCTCAGACACACAGGCCCAGCCATTACACCGAGCCATGTTCAAACCTAGCCCATCATACCCAGCCATGTTCAAACCTAACCAATCATACACAGCCATGTTCAAACCTAGCCAATCAAGCAGAGCCATGTTCAAAGCCAGCCAATCACGTAGAGCCACATTCAAATCCAGCTATTCATACAGAGGTACACTCAGACCGTGTGTGTGTGCATGCATGTTTGCTTGCTTGTGTGTGTGTGTGTACAATATTTATGTATGTGTGTGTGTACAATATTTATGTGTGTGTGTGTGTGTGTGTGTATGTGTTGTGTGTTTTCCACTTGCACTGGAGCCTCCATCTATATTTTAGGACAGTTTACGTAAACCCCTAAACCACAGTGAGTGACTGTGAGAATGTAAAGGCCCTGTGTGTGTGTGTGTGTGTGTGTATTTAAAGGCTCTCACTAAGAGGACCCACGTGACAGAGGAGTCAGAGCAGACAGGCCCTGTAGGCTTTAAAGCAGCCCTATGAACACTCAGCACTGACCTCTTTATGAACCACACACACACACACACACACACACACACACACACACACACACACACACACACATACTACACACTACTACACACTCTACCCCCTACAATCCACCCCACCCCCATTTCCTTGTCTGTCTGGGTTGGCTCAGGGATGACTGGGTAGGGAGACTGTGTGTGTGTGAGTTAGGTTGGGTTTAGAGGTATTATGCTGTGTGTCACCCCCAGCTTGTTAAACTTTCATCTCCCAGCTCAACTAGCAAGAGAGGGTGTGTCAGACACACACAGAACATAGAACAAGAAACACTCTCTCACAAACAGAATATAGAACAAGAGACACACTCTCACGCACAGAACATTGAACACGAAACACACTTTCACGCACAGAACATTGAACACGAAACACACTCTCACGCACAGAACATTGAACACGAAACACACTCTCACGCACAGAACATTGAACACGAAACACACTCTCACGCACAGAACATTGAACACGAAACACACTCTCACGCACAGAACATTGAACACGAAACACACTCTCACGCACAGAACATTGAACACGAAACACACTCTCACGCACAGAACATTGAACAAGAAACACATGTAAGCTGTGCTTACACATACTCGTATGCTAGTGTGGGTGTGTGTAAGAGAGAGAGAGAGAGAAAGATAGAGGGAGTGTGTGTGTGTGTGTGTGTGTTGGTCCAGGCTAGAGTATTTGCTATTTGCAGTGATCATTATTGTAGAGACTGACTGACGCCGCACAGCAGGAGACTAAATTGCTTTCGATCAGCCTGTCTTCCCTCTCTCTCTCTCTCCCTCTCTTCCTCTTTCCCTCCATCTCTGCTTCTCTCTTGCCCACATTCTGCCCTCTTCTTTCTTTCATAGCACTTCTCTTTTCATCTCTATTTTTTCTTCTCTCTCTTCCCTCTCTGTCTGTCTATTCCTCTCTCCACTCCTCTTTATCTCTGATCCCTCTCTCCTGATGTGGAGGAGTGGTAATTGTCCTCCTCCTCTCATCTGGAGCGTGCTTGATGAACTTTGATTATCCTCCCCTTCATCATCCACAATTCCACTCTTTCTCCTCTCTTTCTCTTCACTCTCTCTCTCTCACACTCACAAACACACACACACACACACACACACACACACACACACACACACACACTGCCTCTCCCTTTCTCACCTCCCTTTCTCTCACTCCCTCTTACAATTCCCCTCTTTCTCTTCTATTTCTCTTCACTCTCTCTCACAGCCTCTCATAATTCCCCTTTCTTCTCTCTCTCTCCCTCTTGCTCTCTTACTCCTTCTGCTTCCACTCATCTAACCATAATCTGTCCATCTTGAACATGGATGTAGATGCTGATTCTCTCTCTCTCTCTCTCTCTCTCTCTGTCCATTCTCCTGTCTTTATCCCTCATTTTCTCTCACCCTCTGCCCAAATGACTCATCTGTAGTTCTCCCCTGTCACCTCTCAAGTGTTTACTATGGATTATGTATTAGTGGTTTAGATACACATACACATACACACACCCACACACACACACACGCCCTCCCACACACATGCGTACACACACACACACACACACGATGACTAAATATTAGTAGACTGAATGAGACTTGTCTGTGTGTAGTCTGCCTGATGGAACGTACTGATAACCTGTGTGTGTGGGGGGGGGGGCCGGAGAGATAGAGAGAAGAAAAGAAAAGAAGGAAAAGAAAGAATGTTAATGGTGTCTGTGTAGAGAATAGCTATGCGGAAATACAAAGACAAAGCTGTCTGTCTGCCGCTGACATCACTCTATCTCACACACCCACGCACACACATGTGCACACACACAGCAAAAACTGTGATTCAAATATTCACACATACACAAGCGCACTCACAAACACACACACACACACACACACACACATACACACACACACACACACACACACACACCTGACATGCCTGTTTTTGTTCCCTTTCCTTCTGTCCATGGCATATGTATGTGAAAATTTGTATGCATGTGTGTGTGTGCGTGTGTTATAGAGTGGGTGGCAATAAAGTTTGTAGATATGTGCTACCATTTATGTGTGTGTGTGTGTGTGTGTGTGTGTGTGTGTGTGTGTGATGTCACCCTGGCTGTGAGCCAGTGTGAGACGGAGTGAGGGATTGGAGGTGAAATGGTTTCCGTGGTGATTTGGCTGTGTGGCATGTGGGCTGATTCTGGTGGTTTCAGACCTGAAGAGAGAGAGAGAGGGAGAGAGTAGTGAGACCTGAAGAGAGAGGAAGAGAGAGTAGTGAGACCTGAAGAGAGAGAAAGAGAGAGCGTGTAGTGAGATTTGAAGAGAGAGAGAGCACGTAGTAAGATCTGAAGAGAGAGAGAGAGAGTGTAGTGAGATTTGAAGAGAGAGAGAGAGGGAGGACGTGTGGTCGCTATATGACGGAAGAGAGAGAGAGAGAGGGAGGACGTGTGGTCGCTGTATGACGGAAGAGAGAGAGAGAGAGAGGGAGGACGTGTGGTCGCTATATGACGGAAGAGAGAGAGAGAGGGAGGACGTGTGGTCGCTGTATGAAGGAAGAGAGAGAGAGAGAGGGAGGACGTGTGGTCGCTGTATGACGGAAGAGAGAGAGAGAGAGAGGGAGGACGTGTGGTCGCTGTATGACGGAAGAGAGAGAGAGAGAGAGGGAGGACGTGTGGTCGCTGTATGACGGAAGAGAGAGAGAGAGAGAGAGGGAGGACGTGTGGTCGCTGTATGACGGAAGAGAGAGAGAGAGAGGGTGGTCGTGTGGTCGCTGTATGACGGTAGAGAGAGAGAGAGGGAGGACGTGTGGTCGCTGTATGACGGAAGAGAGAGAGAGGGAGGACGTGTGGTCGCTGTATGACGGAAGAGAGAGAGAGAGAGAGGGAGGACGTGTGGTCGCTGTATGACGGAAGAGAGAGAGAGAGAGGGAGGACGTGTGGTCGCTGTATGACGGAAGAGAGAGAGAGAGAGGGAGGACGTGTGGTCGCTGTATGACGGAAGAGAGAGAGAGAGAGGGAGGACGTGTGGTCGCTGTATGACGGAAGAGAGAGAGAGGGAGGAAGAGTGGTCGCTGTATGTCGGAAAAGAGAGAGAGAGAGAGGACGTGTGGTCGCTGTATGACGGAAGAGAGAGAGAGAGAGAGTGTGGACGTGTGGTGGCTGTATGAGGGAAGAGAGAGAGAGAGAGAGCGAGGACGTGTGGTCTCTGTATGACGGAAGAGAGAGAGAGAGAGGGAGGACGTGTGGTCGCTGTATGACGGAAGAGAGAGAGAGAGAGGAGGGACGAGAGAGAGAGGGAGGACGTGTGGTCGCTGTATGACGGAAGAGAGAGAGAGAGGGAGGATGTGTGGTCGCTGTATGACGGAAGAGAGAGAGAGAGAGGGAGGATGTGTGGTCGCTGTATGACGGAAGAGAGAGAGCGGTGAGAGCAAACACACACTGTTTGCTACACTGTGACAAGATATCTGCCCCAGATACTTTACAAATACTCCCATATCTTTAACATCATCACACTCAACTTCACTAAACTGGAGGAACAGACACATCTTGCTGTAGTTCTGGGGGAGACACCAGCACATGCATATTGGCAGCCAGAGAGAAGGCATCACTTACAGTAAGATAATCACCCCACTCCCCCCACTCCCTCCACCCCCTCAACACATCACATCACTGCCCCACAGCCCTGCAGCCCCGCAGCCCTGCAGCCCTGCAGCCCCGCAGCCCCGCTCTGTCTGTTACAACATCTCTCCTGTTTATTTCATTAGATTCATTCAATTTTCTAGTACATGTGTAAAACAATGGTTTTGTATGGTTATGACATAATTAAATCTGTGTGTGTGTGTGTGTGTGTGTGCGTGTGCGTGTGCGTGTGCGTGTGCGTGTGTGTGTGTGTGTGTGTGTGCGTGTGTGAGAGTGTGTGTAATTTTGTTCATTTTTGTGTAGTTCTTATGACGGCTACCTTTGTGTCTTGATGTTTTCCATGTTTGTAAGAATGGTTAATGGAATGATTTACTGGTCATGCCAGTGTAGTTTGTTCAATTGAATTGAATTGAATTGAATTAAGAGGGAGAGAGCATGTAGTGAGAGGGATAGAGAGAGAGGGAGAGAGAGAGTGTAGTGAGACCTGAAGAGAAAGAGAGAGAGAGTGGTGTGAGAGAGGGAGAGAGAGCATGTAGTGAGACCTGAAAAGAGGGCGAGAGAGAGGGAGAGAGAGAGTGTAGTGAGACCTAAAGAGAGAGAGAGAGAGAGAGTGGTGTGAGAGAGAGAGTGAAGTGAGACCTGAAGAGCGGGAGAGAGAAAGGGAGAGAGAGAGGGTAGTGAGACCTGAAGAGAAAGAGAGAGAGAGAGTGGTGTGAGAGAGGGAGAGAGAGAGCGTGTAGTAGGACTACTTCTTTCTCTTTGGTGATGCACTCACCACGCTTCTCTGAGGACTATCTCAAGGTCACACAGACCTCTCCATTTATTCATTTGTGTGTGTGTGTGTGTGTCTATCCCATGGG
>JAIFZK010000228.1:5330000-5332500 GCA_027481765.1 Tenualosa thibaudeaui | reverse complement strand
TCACACTTTTACATTTCTATCTATCTATTTTTTCTTATTTTGTATAGGACATTTATACTTTGCACTGTGTGCATTTTTAAGGAGTTGCTCTAAATCTCATTATAACATTTATAATGACAATAAAGGCTTTCTATTCTATTCTATTCTATTCTATCTATAGTTGAGTCTTATGTGCTATTAGGGCTGGGTTGGGCTAATGGTGGAGATAGAATGAATGGGGGATTACTGGGGTGTGTGTATGCATGTGTGTGTGTGTGTATGCATGTGTGTGTGTGTGTGTGTAGAGTTTAAACACATGCCACAACCACATATACAAACACTAACAACCTATACTTGTTTTCTGTCTGTCTCTCTCACACACACACACACAAACAAACACACACACACACACACACACACACACACACACACCTGCGTCAGTCGTGTTATGTAATAGGTTGTTCAGTACTGAATGTTTGTCCCTGTCACCCGTGTGAAGCTGGAGTTTCTGCTCTTGTCACTTGCTAATACACTCACACACACACACACACACACACTGCATCTTAATAAGTGTATTTAAAGCATACCTGTCTGTCTTTGAAATGCATGTGTCAGATTAGTGTTGGCATGTAAACCCTGGCCTGGGTGTCATTCCCATGCTGGTATTGAGTAACAGAAACTACACACACACACACACACACACACACACACACACACACACACTAGCAAGCTTCAGGCTTAATTGTGTGTGTTACATTAATTATATCAAAATATGTAAATGTGATTTTCATTTCTCATAAAATTGGATTGTTTGTTTATTTGCTTGTTTGTTGTTTATTTCACATGTTTATGCACCTGTGTGTGTGTTTGTGTGTGTGTATGAGTGTGTGTGTGTTTGTGTGTGGAGTCTAGAGTACGTATGTGTGCTTGTTTGTGGATTCTAAGGTATGTGTGTGTTTGTGTGTGGATTCAAGGGTACATGTGTGCATGTGTGTTTGTGTGTGGATTCTAGGATACATGTTTCTGCTTGTGTGTATATCCTAGGCTATGTGTGTGTGGATCCTAGGGTACTTTTTTAATAGTTTGTGTGTGGATTCTAGGGTATGTGTGTCTGTTTGAATTCTAGGGTACATGTGTGTGTTTGTGTGTGGATTCTAGGGTATGTGTGTCTGTTTGGATTCTAGGGTACGTGTGTGTGTTTGTGTTTGGATTCTAGGGTACATGTGTGTGTTTGTGGATTCTAGGGTATGTGTGTGTGTTTGTGGATTCTAGGGTATGTGTGTGTGTTTGTGGATTCTAGGGTATGTGTGTGTGCTTGTGTGTGGATACTGTATTTCTGTAAATGTGTATATGCAGTCTCTCTCTCTCTTTCTCTCTCTCTTTCTCTTTCTCTCTTTCTCTCTCTGAGTGTGTGTGTGTTCTCTCTCTGAATGTGTGTGTGTGTTTCTGTTTGTCTCTTTCTCTCTCTGAATGTGTGTGTGTTCTCTCTCTGAATGTGTGTGTGTGTTTCTGTTTGTGAAGCTGAGAGGCAAGGGAGCCTTATTCATGTTGCTGTCAGCACTCTCTCTAGTGGAACCATCTCTCTCTCACCCATGCACACACACACACACACACACACACACACACACACACACACACACACACACACACACACACACACTCAGCACTATCAGCAGTATGCCAGGCGGTCATAGAGGTCAGGCGTGCTGGGTCACACAGTCTACGCTGCTAGACACTTGACCTGCTGCAGGAAATATGAGTGTTTGCCTGTGTGTGTGTGTGTGTGTGTGTGTTTGTGTGTGGCTGTGCACATTTATGGTATGTCTGTGTGCGTGTGTGTGTGTGTATGTCAGAAGGGTCATTACTTTTAACCTACATTAATATAACCTGCTTTATAGGTTGTTTGTTTTGTTGTTTGTATCCCAGCAAAACCATTATGGTTCTCTAATGTATTTCCATTGTGTTACTGATAGTTCTTATTTCCATTGTGTTACTGATAGTTCTTATTTTCATTGTGTTACTGATAGTTCTTATTTTCATTGTGTTACTGATAGTTCTTATTTCCATTGTGTTACTGATAGTTCTTATTTTCATTGTGTTACTGATAGTTCTTATTTTCATTGTGTTACTGATAGTTCTTATTTCCATTGTGTTACTGATAGTTCTTATTTTCATTGTGTTACTGATAGTTCTTATTTCCATTGTGTTTATTTCTTATTTCCATTGTGTTACTGATAGTTCTTATTTTCATTGTGTTACTGATAGTTCTTATTTTCATTGTGTTACTGATAGTTCTTATTTTCATTGTGTTACTGATAGTTCTTATTTTCATTGTCTTACTGATAGTTCTTATTTTCATTGTCTTACTGATAGTTCTTATTTTCATTGTCTTACTGATAGTTCTTATTTTCATTGTCTTACTGATAGTTCTTCAGTGCTTTATTTCTTTCATTTCTTCATGATTTCGACTTACAGCAGACAGTGAGGTGACACACAGTGTGTCTGTGTGTGCGTTGAATTT
>JAIFZK010000228.1:5295000-5322500 GCA_027481765.1 Tenualosa thibaudeaui | reverse complement strand
TCACCTCAGTCTTCACAGCTTCCACCTCAGTCTTCACAGCTTCCACCTCAGTCTCTTGTGCTGCATTCACCTTTTCCAGAGCCTCCACTTTAGTCTCACTGGCCACCAGTCTTTCTTTCACCGCTGTCAGCTCTGCGTCTTGGGCTAAATTTGCCTTGATTAGGCTCATCATTTCAGCCTTCACAATTTATCAGCTCTGTGCCTTGGACATCATTGTCAGCTTTGGTGTTTTCTAGATCATTCTGGGTGACAGTCAGCAGCACTCTCAACTCCACCACCATGTCTCTGAGTTCCCTGAGCTCAGCATAGATATCTACCTGGGTACTATCAGTAGCCCCAGTGCTCTGGCTCTCTGTCTGAACATCAATCTGGGTGCTCTGAGTCTGAGCTCCACGCATGAAGAACTGCAGCACCATCAGTAGGATGATTACAGCCCTCATCTTTACTACTACTCTCTCTCCTGTGCCGTAGTAGTAGTAGTAGTAAAAGTATTGATAGCAGTAGTAATAGCAATAGTAGTGGTAGTAGTACTAGTGGCGCTTGTAGAAGTAATTCTGTGAGTATCAGTCCAGAGATGCCATCTTACTTATATGCCTTGAGTCTCATTATGTAAGAAATATAATCACTGTTTTAGGGGAGTGAAGTAAAGTTCACTGATTTAGAAATGTAGATATGAGTTTTTTTTCCAGGGCATGTCTTGTTTATTCAGTTTTGTGTGAAAAGGCAACCTGTCACCTACCAAGGACAGGTGGGGCTTCATGTCCTAATGTGACCCCCCATTCTCTCAGTGATCTCCAGTACTCTTAAGCTGCAAGGTCATTTGATTTGCTTATATTGTGGTGGAGAGCCCTAAGTTGTGGTTCTTTAGTCAATGGTAACCTTGGGGTTCTTAAGTTTAAAATCATCACACTGCAGGATTGGTGCATGAACTGTCGATATGTGGCAGTTCTCAGAGTGTCTTTTAAAAAGCATAAACTTAAAAAAGTGCTGGTCCACAGTTCTGGTATATGTGAGAGTGAGTGTCAGATAAAACATTTATTTCATTGCGGAATCAGATTTAAGATGCGTTGATCTTTGGTGTCTCTCAGTTATTACTTGTTTTAAAGCATACATCTTTAACTGTATCAAAACTCTTGACCTACTTTTTGAGAAATGCATTGTGTGTATGTTTAGGTCTTTGATTGCTTTCCCTGTATGTCTTTAGTGTGTGTTTGTCACATTACTGAGAACTTGACAGCAAAACAATAACAGGCAATTACCGAATTACCTGCACAGAAGATTCGAACAGCTTTTGCACTGATGTCTGTCTCCAAAGATGAGGCAGAAGAGATGCAGTTCAAAATGGTTTATTTGTTCATCATGTCCATAAAACATAATTCACCATATAACAACACAGGCAGTTGAGCTGCATGATCCCTTCAGAGAGCAAAGAGCAAGAAGCCACTGAAAATGCAGTGATTGTTAGCATCATCATAGAGTCTGAAACCCGCAGGGAGTTGCATGTTAACTATGTCTCCCACCTCCAGCTGCAGAATCACACTACTGGACAGATAGGTCTCATTTCCATCAGTGTCATACTCAAACAAACGCATGACCTGATTGTTGTTCTTCAGCATCCTGATACTCATCCAGCGTGAGTCTGGTGTATCCATGACTGTGAATGTGAAGTAGTAGACTCCTCTGACTGGAGCTGTGAAGTAGCCGGTCATGTCGCTGTATGCCTGTCCAACGTTGGTGAAGATTTGGGGGAAGATCAAGTTCATATTAGGATTCATTGCCTCAATGACTAATGAGTTAGTCAGAGCTGCTGAGAATGCCACCTTGGGTTGGTCTAAGATCACTTTCTCCAAATTCACTACTTTAGTCTCCCCGGTAGACAGTCTCAACTCTTGTGCAGCATTTTTCTTCTTCAGGTTTTCCACCTCTGTCTCACTGGCAGTCAGTCTGGTCTTCAGAGCAGCCATCTCTGTGTCTTGTACTGCATTTTGCTTCTTCAGATCATCAACTTTACTCTCCTTGACCACCACTATTTCTCTCATAACTGTCAGCTCAGCTTTGGTGTTCTGCAGCTCTTCCTGAGTAAAACACAGAGTTGTTTTCAGCTCCATCACTGTGCTTCCAAGGTTAAACACCATGTCTCTGAGTTCCTGGAGCTCAGCAGGCATGTCCAACTGGGTAGTGACTGCAGCAGCAGCCCCAGTGCCCTGATTCTCTGTCTGAACTTCTGTCTGGGTGCTCTGAGTCTGAGCTCCACACATGAAGAACAGCAGCACCAGTTGGACAAGAACAGTCATTTTCACGTTAACAACAGTCTCTCATGCAGTAGCTGTGGTGTTAATACTAGTACTCGTAGTTGTTGTAGCAGCAGTAGCAGTAGTAGTATTAGCAGTTGTTACAGTAGCAGAGTAGCAGCAGTGTTTGATTTTTGTCATAAGACACCCCCTTTTTATACCTTAGTTTGTGTATAAGACATTTCATTATTTTTTGCAGGGTGAAAATATGTCCAAGGACACAGTTGTTTTAGAGGCAGGTGTTATTTTCCAACACATATGCGTTTATTCAGTTATCAGTCTTGTGGGAAAGTAAAAACCTGTCACCACTCATGTAGGACTGAAGAGGCTTTATACAGCATTATGTCACAGTGTTATGCACAGTGTGTGTGTGTGTGTGTGTGTGGCTGTAAGACTCAAGAGTTGTAAGAGTTGAACCACAAATCATAACACACTAAAGTATGATGTCTCTCAGGACTTGTTGTTAAGTGTAAAGCAAGTCCTGACCTTCCAACGACCTTCTATGTATACTGTCATTGGTCATGACAGACAATGATGATGATGGTGATAGAGGTCATTGTAAATAGCATGTTGTTTTTCATGCAACTCAATTCATATATCTGTTCTAACACTCAATTTGTTATAATATTCAAGAAAAATGGGTAAACATAGATGATGACAGAGATGAGTTGCTGATTAAAAGTGATTTATGTGCTTATGCCCTTGCATTTATTATCCCAAACACAGTTGAGTAGCATGTTGCCTTCAGAGAGGAAAGAGCAGGAAGCCACTGAAGATGCAGTGATTATTGAAACTGTCATAGAGCCTGAAGCCAGCAGGGAGTCGCATGTTGACTACATCTCCCACGACCAGCTGCAGAGTCAAACCGCTGGACAGATAAATGTCTCCATCTTTTACATAGTCTGTTAGGTGCATAACTTTCTGTCCATTTTGAAACATCTTGATATGCCTCCAAGAGGCAATATCCATGGTGAATCTGAAGTAGTAGACTCCCTTGACTGGAGCTGTGAAGAAGCCTGTCATGCTGCTGTAGGCCTGTCCAACATTGGTGATCATTTTAGTGAAGACCAAGTTCAGCTCAGTGTTCCCAGCTTCTGTGTATCCTTAGTCTGAGCTGCTGAGAATGCCACTTTGGGTTGCTTTGTGATCTCTTTCACCACATTCACTATGTATGCCAGTCTGCTCTTCACTGCTGTCAGCTCTGCCTCTTTTGAAGCCTTCATTTTATACAACTCAGCTTTGGTGTTCTTTAGCTCACTCTGGGAGACAGTCAGCTGCTCTCTCAGCTTCACCATTATATCTCCAAGCTTCTCCACCGTTTCTCTAAGTGAGTGAGCTCAGTATAGACATCCAGCTGGGTAGTGATTGCAGCAGCAGCCCCAGAGCTCTGGCTCTCTGTCTGAACTATGATCAGGTCTGGATGCTCTGAGTCTGAGCTTCCCACATGAAGAACAGCAGCACCAGTAGTGGGACGATGACAGCCCTCATAGGTAATCTTTCTGTGTCTCTCACTTCCTGGGTCTCTAGTTTCTGAGACCACGGCTACTGACTCCCTCTTTTTATACGCCAATCTGTGATTATGCAAGATATTTGTCGTTTTGATGGATGACAAAATTCCGAGATGCAGTATATTTGTAGACATGGTGTTATTTTCGAGAATATAGTATCTGTGTATTCAGTTATCAGTGTTGTGGGAAAGTACAAACTTGGGACTTCATGTCTGTGCTTCCCACAAAATGTTCTGAGACTCTAGAGCCAGAGTCATGCAGTAACATTTTATCTTGAGGTTTCACAACTGGTTTAGGCATTAGGACACATCCCTCTGAGAATACCCTCTTTGTTTCAACGGTCACCAGTGCTGCATGCTGAATTAACATCAGTGTGTATTACATAAAATATTTAAGGTGGCAAAGTCCCATTCTTTGTAAGCAGAACTGGCCTAAAGCTGACCTGAACCTTTAAAACAAACACACAGTGTGCAGAGATGAGTGTGCATGCTTGTGCACGTATACATATTGAGCTGTTTAGGGTTAGATTTGTCTCTTTCAGGTATATTTCAAATCTCATTCATTAAAATTTGACAGAAAATAATTCTGATCTGATTCATTCATTCAGTGTCTCCAAAACAGTAGCATTTTGTGTTGTTAATGTGATGAATTCATGTCCCGAAAAGCACAAGATTATTTGACAACCCAAGCAGCTGAGTGGTGTGTTCTGTTAAGGGCGCAAAGAGGGAGCAAAGAGCAGGAAGCCACAAATTGGGGTGATATTTAGTATCATGAGCCTGTAGCCTGCATGCTCACCACATCTCCTACTTAGAGATTATTAGTATCATCATAGAGTTGGTTGCCTGCAGGGAGTTTCATGTTGACTATGTCTCCCACCACCAGCTGCAGAGTCACACCACTGGACAGATAGGTGTGGTCTCCATCAGCATCATATCCATGTCATGACATGTGCTCCATTCATAAACATGTTGATGCCCATGTAGCGTGAAGCTAGGAAATCCCTGACGGTGAATCTGACGTAGTAGACTCCTTTGACTGGAGCTGTGAAGAAACCTCTTGTTGTAGCCCTGTCCAACATTAGTGATGATTCTAGTGGAGACCAGATTCAAGCCAGTATTCCCAACCTGTACATATCCAGAGGCAGGGAGACCTGCTGAGAATGCCATGTTGGGTTTCTCTGTGATCTCTTTCTCCAGATTCACTACATCAGTCTCAGTGGCTGCCAGTCTGGTCTTCACTGCTGTCAGCTTTGCCTCTTTGGCTGCAGTTTCAATCTTCAGGTTCCTCACCTCAGTCTCAGTGGCTGCCAGTCTGGTCTCTTGGGCTGCAGTGGCCACCTTCAGGTCCTCCACCTCAATTTCACTGGCAGATGCTCTGGTTTTCAGAGCAACCATCTCTGCTGCAGTGTTAGTCTTCATCCCAGTCGTGATTTTTTCTTGTGTCATGTTTTCTTTCTTCATATCATCATCTTTAGTCTCCAGTCTGACTCCAGTCTATCTCTCATAACTGTCAACTCAGCTTTGCTGTTCTGCAGCTCGTTCTGGGTGACAGTCAGCATCACTCTGCTATTGTTGGAAATTTCCAGAAGAAAAGAGCATCTTGGGATCACCAAGTCTTATTACATTTACATTTACATTTATGCATTTAGCAGACGCTTTTATCCAAAGCGGCTTACAACTCATCAACTATCAAGTGTTCAGGGCCAGTCTCCCCTAGAGCAACTTAGGGTTAAGTATGGCTATGCTACCACCGGCCTTTATAAAGAAATCACAAGTGACCCCCCTCATTAGTAGATCTATTCAACATGCATACCAGGAAAAAGGCTTTCTTGTCAATTAAATTACTGATTTAAATGACTGGAGTTACTAAATGCTATCGGGACTTCACCTAGAATCATGTGTTATGGTCAGATGGGATGAAAATTTAGCTTTTTGAATTATTCTGGGTTAAGCGTCTTGAGGAACAATATTGCAAAACTGAAAAGCCCCCTGCCTTAAGGAAGTTATGGTTGTTTTAATTCCCAAGACTCATTAGGGTAAATGCCATAATTATCTCCATGATATACTTTATCATTTTAAATCTAAATTTTTCAGTCGCTGTGAAGACAACAAAAGTCGATCATGCTTGGCTCATCCAGCAGGTCATTAATGAAAACATAAGTTCATATAAACAAAAGCATGGCTTACAAAATCAAGCTTCAGCCATGCTTGTTGCTATCCCCTGATTTTAGCAGTATAGGAAATCAGTGAACTGAGCTATAGTAATGTAAGCACCAGACAGGACCTATGAATATGGACAATCTGGACAATCTTTGTGGTCACTCATTATTGGCAAAGAGGAGCTCTACCTTGTAAAAAAAAAAAAAGAACAACATTATTTATTTATTCAAATACATTGATCTTTGTCAGAACAAATTGAATTCAGATTAAGGTAATATTTTCCCCAATTGTTTGCATTATGTGATTAAAGAGATTATTAATAGATGTTTTTTTTTTTTTTTTAAATGGGCTTTACATGTCTTTTTAGCCAACTTTAGCTGTGCTGCCAATAATTCTGGAGAGAACTGTATATGGTTTGTCATTGATTTGGAGGCTTGATGTTATTTTCCAGGACTTATCTGTTTATTCAGTTATCAGTGTTGTGCTATTGAAAAGCGTATAAAAATGTGTTTTTGTTTTTGTGACACAGGACACACACCAGCACACACACCGACACACGCACACACATACACACACTTGAAAGGTTATCATACATATATACTCAAACACACACTTACACATACACACACTCATACATTCCAAGGGAGTAACTCACGCATGCACATACACACACACACACACACACACACACACACACACATTCATATACATAAAGGGTTGGGAAGAAACTAACTTGAGGTTTGTGAAGTTTGTGATTACACAGTGATTACACACACTAGACTAAATCCTAACAGAGAAATAATGTCTAGGTTCAGTGATTACATACACTAGACTATATCCAGGACATCTGTTGACTCAGTTATCAAGGTATCAAGGTAGTGGGAACATACAATCTGTCACCCACCAAAGAGGACAAGTTGGGTTCAGTGTCCTTATTTCACAAGAGTTAGTTTGAGCGGCTATTTGAGGAATACCTGCTTTGGTCATAAAATAGCCACAGTTGCTAATATGGCAATTAAATAAAAAGCTAGCTGCTTTAAGAACTTTGTTGGATTCCCTCTGGTTCTCATTCTGATTGATTCCATTTCATTGATTCTGATTCTGATTCTCCTTTGAATTCTGTTTGATTCATTCCATATTAGTCAAGATTCAATTCTCACCAAAGTTGAGTATCTATCTATAAATGCAAGGAATGTCTGTCTGTCTGTCTGTCTGCAGCTCTGGCCACTTTTTACCGTCTTTGTAGTCTTTAATAAACAAGTGTCTCCTCTGACTGCACGAGCCTGAATCTAGCCTACATAATCACAGATTCAACATCAGCCTACCTGAACACGTTACTATGCTGCCTGTTTCCTGGATGATATTGTTTGGATGGGCACTGCACCAGTATTGTTAAAAAGGAAAAGAGGACCAGGAGGTTTTTGAGCTTGTCTAGGATATTATTTACAGAAATACTGGCATAGGAGAGTCAAGAGGACTAGCACTTTGCAGGGAGGGGTTTTTGAGTGTACGTAAACGCACACACACACACACACACACACAGATAGGGCGGATGGGGGGAGGGAGCCGAGCAAAACTCAGAACCAGATCCACTGTATGCAGTATAGCTTTGATATTTGCAAAGCTGTACTTTTACATACACTGTGTGTGTGTGTGTGTGTGTGTGTGTGTGTGTGTGTGTGTGTGTGTGTGTGTGTGCGCGTGTGTGTGTGCGCGCGTGTGTGTGTGTGTGTGTGTGTGTGTGTACGTGAACATGCGTGAGTGTGTGTGTGTGTGTGTTTGTATGAGAGGGAGAGTAACTGGTCTGGTTTGTATCAGCCCTGGTGGTGCCGTCCTGTTACCATGCCTGCTCTAAGACACTGACAGACAGACAGAAAACAGACCTCAGTGTCTCCTAACAGGGAGGAAACACTAACCCACACACAAACACATGTGCACATGCACGCACACACACACACATACACACACTCTCTCTCTCTCACACATACTAATGAACTTTAGCTAGAGAGAGAGAGAGAGAGAAATGGCAAGAGGAGTAGAGGAGAGAAGAAAGGAGGGAGGGAAAGAGAGGAAGAGAGAGGGATGGGGGGGGTGATGGAGTGCACTCCAGGGATGGGGTAGAGGAAGGGCATCTTAGAAAACCCAGAGGTGGCGCCCCACAGTGGGAGACATTGGAACTGCTGCTACACAACCTTCCCAGTGACCTTTGTGTGTGTGTGTGTGTACTTACCTGTTTGTGAGTGGTTGTGTACAATTTGGTTTTTGCTTGTGCATGCATTGTATGTGCGTTTGTGTTTGTATTTAATGAATAACAAGTTTATCTCTCTCTCCTTCGCTCTCTCTCTCTCTCTCTCTCTCCCTCCCTGTCTCTCTCTCTCTCTCTCTCTCTCTCTCTCTCTCTCTCTGTTTCTCCTCTAGACATCTATAAGCCAGCTGTGTCTCACAGAGACCTGAATAGCCGGAACGTTCTGGTGAAGAATGACGGAACGTGTGTGATCAGCGACTTTGGTCTGTCAATGAAACTGACGGGGAACCGGCTGGTTAGACCTGGCGAGGAGGAGAACGCTGCTATCAGTGAGGTCAGACAGACACACGTGCACACACACACACACACACACACACACACACCAATACATTTAACTACTTGATATGGGATATATGGACTAAATCAAACAGAATGAATCCAAAGGAATCTCAAAGATCTGTTGACTCAGTTAATACACACACACACACACACACTCACTCATTCACAAATATGCACACGCGTGTGTGTTCAGGTGGGTACTATCCGCTACATGGCCCCAGAGGTGTTGGAGGGAGCCGTGAACCTGAGGGACTGTGAGTCGGCCCTTAAACAGGTGGACATGTACGCCCTGGGACTCATCTACTGGGAGATCTTCATGCGCTGCACTGACCTCTTCCCAGGTACACACACGTGCACACACACACACATATACACGCACACACACACACACACGCACACATATATTCGTACAGTTCATGCATATCAATATTAGGGTGGCCTCTCTTTGTATGTTATCGATACACCGGTAGCAAGTATTAATATCTTTAAAAAGGGTATTAGTATAATTCATATTGTGTGTGTGTGTGTGTGTGTCTCGGTCTGTGTGTGTGTGTGTGTGTGTGTAGGAGAAACGGTGCCGGACTATCAGATGGCGTTCCAGGCAGAGGCGGGTAACCACCCCTCATTTGAGGACATGCAGGTGCTAGTCAGCAGAGAAAAGCAGAGACCTAAGTTCCCAGAGGCCTGGAAGGAGAACAGCTTGGTGAGTGTGTGTGAGTGTGTGTGTGTGTGTGTGTGTGTGTGTGTGTGTCTGTGTTGTACATTTGTAATAGTCAGGAGACTGCTGTACCTCGGTGTAATTGTTTAATGAGAGAATTAGGGGGCTTTCTGTTTGGTAATGGGCCTCAGTCTCACTCTCTCTGTACCCCCCCCCCCATTTCCATCCCTCTAATCACTCCTCTAACCCCCCTTAATCACTCCTCTAACCACCCCCCAGGCGGTGCGTTCTCTGAAGGAGACGATGGAGGACTGCTGGGACCAGGACGCTGAGGCTCGTCTCACTGCCCAGTGTGCAGAGGAGAGACTGGCTGAGCTGCTGCTCATCTGGGACAGGAACAAGCCTGTCAGCCCCACAGTCAATCCCATGAGCACTGCACTGCAGAACGAGAGGTAACACGCACACACACACACAGCACATACATGCACAAATACACATACACACACACACTCCACAAACACTCGTGCCCACACACACAGACACATGCTTTTTCTCTCCTTTTAGCCACATACTCATATAGGAAATACACTCACACACACACACACACACACACACACACATTCCTTAGTAAACCCAGGAAATACCAGTGGGTATGCTTTGTACATCTGGGTCACAATTTACATTCTGAGGCCACAGTCTTTTGTCAGAAGACAACAAATATAAATTTCTTGCTTGCTTTGTCTGTCCCTCAGGGCTTGCTGTAGCACCTCAGACTTAATGGAGTCCAAGCACTCAAGTGTTTTATAGGGAGCTTCAACCTTAGCAATCAGCAAGGGACTAATATGCCAGTCCTGAAGACACACACACATAGACTCTCTCTCACACACACACACACATTTACACACTCAAACACACACACACAAAAATGCACAGTACACTCTCATGCGCACATGTACACACGTACACAGAAGGCCCCCTAGGTCAGGTGACTGCACTTTACCCGCAATATATCACAGTTATTATAGATCACAGGATGTATTGCAAGATCTAGGCAAACATCAGCAAAGTAATGCTACCATATAGAGCTGCTGTGATTTGTCATTGTATTTGTATTCAATTTTTTTCGCCGTGGTGTCATTTTCCTGTAAATCACTTATTAATTTGGTCTCTAGTCCCAAATGCATTGACGAGATTATGGTGGTGTGACAAACCGTTGTTTTAGTCAGTCTCTGTTCTTTGCATCACACTACTTTAAAGTACTTCAGCACCACTAATTCAGGTCTGTTGTGGTGTATAAAAATAACTTGAAGCCGTTTTAGAATGTGCAGCAGTGCTCCAGGCTCCTCCACTCGGACACACACACACACATGCACACACACGCACACACACACACACAAACACACACACACACACACACACACACACACACACACACACACATTGAAAGATGGTGTGCCTGTGCACCTGTAGAACAGACCTGGCCTACCATTGAATAACGTCAATGCTCCAACACATGTCCAGAAAGCATCCACATGTTAAATGCAGTTCGCTGAGTGGAGCTTCAGAGTTACATAAAAGTTGACGCTAGCCAGTTTACAGTTGCTAACTAAAATAGACTATATAAAAACACTAGCACTAGTAAGGCAGAATTTGTGACTATTTGCAGCTATGGTAGGCTAATGACTAAGCATGATGTTAAGTATTAGGTCAGCAAATGCACCAAGACCCAGCATCACCAGTTCCTTATCTCTCTTCCCTCCCACACACATGGACGCACACACACACACACACACACACATTCGCATACACACACACACACACACACACACAGAGACACACACACACACACACACACACACAGAGACACACACACACTCTCCGTCTCTCCTCATCTTGCACATGCATTTATTCTTTACTCTCAGATGATTTGTAACAGGAGATGGAACTCTCACTTACTCTCTCTCTCATTGATAACTGTCTCTCTACCTCTCTTTCTCTCTTTCTGCCTTTCTCTCCCTCTCTCCCCCCCTACCTCTCTCTCTCTTATAGAAATTTGACTAATAGTCGCCGCGTGCCCAAACTGGGCCACTACCCAGACTTCTCCTCCTCCTCCTACATCGAGGACCAGGAAGGTGGCGGCGGTGTTCTCAAGAACCTGCAGACGGCCGACGCCACTTCCTCCTCAGGCCCCGCCTCTTCCTCCGCAGCTGGCGTTGTCGTCGGCGGCGGCACCAGCAGCACCACGGGCACCGGAGAGAAGAACCGTAACTCCATCAACTACGAGCGCCAGCAGGCCCAGCAACAACAGCAGGCCAATGCCCAGCTCCAGGGCCCAGGACAGGGCCAGGGGCAGGGGCAGATGCCAGGCCGGATGCCCAGCCCCGAGGGCAGCTCTAGCGGGGGCAGCCTGAGCCTGAGTGGAGCCTCTAGCGCCACCTGCAGCACCACGCTGGGCACCACGCCCAGCTCCTCCACCCTCATGGCCACCATCTCAGAGGCAGGGCTGGGCGAGGAGGCAGGGGGCACCGCTAACGCCACCCTGGGGCTGGGCATAGGCATGGGGTTGGGCATGGGGTTGGGCATGGGGTTGCCGGCGTGCCTGCAGCTGACCCAGGAGGACCTGGAGACGACCAAGCTGGACCCACGGGAGGTGGATCGCAACCTGAAGGAGAGCTCTGACGAGAACCTGATGGAGCACTCCCAGAAGCAGTTCAGCGCGGCCGACCCACTGGGCCCTGCCGGGGCCGCCGCCAGCAGCCTGCTCTACCCGCTCATCAAGCTGGCCGCCGAGGTCAGTGCAGGGTCAGGGGTCAACTCTGCTGCAGCTCCGGGGGCGTCGGTAGGGGAGTTCGGGGCGTCAGGCGGCGACCCCTCGCCCTCGCCCTCGCCCTCGGCGGCCATGTTTGCTCTGCCCAAGCAGCAGAACCTGCCCAAGCGGCCCACCAGCCTTCCGTTGGGGGGTTCCAAACGCGACGCTACCGGCGCCGCGGCGTCTGCTTTGTCCTCGTCGTCGTCGTCGTCGTCGTCTTCGTCTTCGACCGTGGCGGTGACCGCCTCACGCCTGCGGCTAAACAAGCACAAGTCCAACCTGCGGCAGGCAGAGAGCGGCGCGGCCAGGATGAACACCACCGCTCCCGTTGTTACCGTGGCCAGCGAGCCTCAGCTGGTTGCCGTGGGGAACGGCGGTCTCGTTGGTGGCGTCAGCGGTGGGGGGCGTGGCATCGCTAACGGCTACGCTACAGGAGGCGGAACCGGAGCTGGAGGAGGAAGCGGCGGCCTGGTAGCGGTTGTTGGGGGCAACACGAACCCTGTGGGTCCCCAACAGGAGGTGGAAGGTCAGGGGTCGTCGACGACGGCAACGCCCACTCAGCTGAGCGTCTGCATTACATCCAGCCCCGACGAGCACGAACCACTGCTGCGCACAAACAACAACAATAACAACAACAACAGCAACAACAACATCAGCAGCAGCACGTCTGGGTGGCACACACTTGCGCTCACACACACATGGGGACACAACGACACACACTCAGACAGTGGAGTCCAGATGAGGGTCCAGAATAGGAGCCGCCAACCAGACAGGCCAAGCTCCCTGGAGTTCACCGCCTCATCCAGTCAACACGAGACGTCTGTCAGTGGTATGGACACACATACATATACACACACACATACATGCATATCCAAATGAGCAGACACACACATACTCATACACACATACCCATATGCACACACACATACCCAAATGAGTGTAGACTCAGGGATACAGGAGCTCACACTCACACTGCCACATTATCTTATAAGGGCATAGGTACTGTAACATACTGTCACAAAGGCACAAACACACACACACACACTCACAAACACACATATGTATATGTGTACTGCCATCCACTATCTCTGCTCATCTCTAATGGTGCCATCCTTGTGTATCTCTACTGTGTGCTCTGGTGTCTCCTGAGGGCCCACTAACAGCCTCTGTGTAGTTGGTCCATATCACTGGTCACGTCATTTGTTTCTTTAACTAATTCCTTAAATGTTTCCTGCATGAAACAGAGGAAGTGGTGTGTGTGTGTGTGGCTGTGTGTGTGTGTGTGTATGTGGGTGGGTGCCGTCAGACTGACTGGGGCCTTTCTCCTGGAAGAAGGGTGGGGAGTGTTATTGTGTGTGTGTGTGTGTGTGTGTGTGTGTGTGTGTGTGGAGGCATTGTGTCTTTCCTTCCGAGCCTATTATGTCTCCTAGCCACTGGATTTACATAAGCGGAGACAGAAAGCAAAGGGAGAGGTGGAGATAGACAGAGAGAGAGAGATGTGGAGATAGAGAGGGAGGGGGGAGAGTGGAAGAAAGGAGAGAGAGAGGGAGAGAGAGTGGGAGAGATAGACAGCGGGGTGGAAAGGGAGTGGGACAGAGGAGAGAGAATGAGAGTGGGGGAGATAGACAGACAGAGAGAGTGGTAGATGGAGGGGGACTGAGAGAGACAGAGGAAAAGAGAGAGGGGAGCAGGCAGGGAGAGAGGGGAGTACTACTACAGGCTGGGGAAGCAACTAGTGTAATGCACTAGCTCAGTAAGGACAGACAGACTGAATCCAAATGTCTCCCTTAGACCCTAAACCCTTAACTCTCAACAATCATGTCGTCAGTTTATATTAATTAAGTCTTTGAGGGTTCAGGCTTAAGGCTTGAGGAGGGGATACACTCAGTAGCCCTCATTTGTGTTAGCGCTGCACTAGCTCTAGTAAGCACAGTTCTAATGTAGGTCAAAGCACTTTCTCCCACACAATGTGTTAGCATATCTAATGAGGGACTGAACTCATTCACTGCTGTAAGAGGAAGCACCCATTTCTGTTAGCATTGTGCTAGCTTAGGAGGACAGGAGAGCACAATATGCTCAACATCGAGTTTACGGAGCTAACACACAAATGGCACACACACTTAACAATAGCATTTATACCTGTATGGGTGTATACGTTCCTCTGGGTGAGTGTTTGCTGAGTATGGTGTAGAGTGATCAAACTACAGTTCCATTTTACACACACACACATACACTTTCTGTTGAACACACTGAATGAACACACATAGTTGATTTTGGAAGAAAGGAAATTCCTATGCTCTGATAAGGATCCAGAGATAAATTTGTCCCTGACACAAACATTCACACACACACACACACACACACTCGCTCACACACACAGGAAAGGACTTAGGGGATAGCGTGACTTAGAACCATCCTCTTTAAACATGTAGCAATTTGCTGTTGTAAACAGAACAGTGTGTGTGCGTATGTGTGTGTGAGAGAGAGAGAGTTCACTCATGTGTGCACTTGAAAGTAATCTCCATTTATGTGTAGTCCCACATACCTTCCACAGGGTGGCAGCATTGTCCAGTGTAGTTCTACTCTATCATGTGTATTAGCACAATTAGCTGCTGAATACTGACAATGTTTCTCTCTCTCTCACTCTCTTTCTCTGCCCACCTCATCTCTCTCTCTCTCTCTCTCTCTCTCTCTGCCCACCTCATCTCTCTCTCTCTTTCTTTCTCACTCTTTCTCTGCACACCCCATCACTATGTCTCTCTCCCTCTCTCTCTGTCCACCTCATCTCTCTCTCTCTCTCCCCCTCTCTCTCTGTCCACCTCATCTCTCTCTCTCTCTCTCTCTCTCTTTCTCCCCCTCTCTCTCTGTCCACCTCATCTCTCTCTCTCTCTCTCTCTCTCTCTCTCTCTCTCTCTTTCTCTTTCAGAAGACGGTGGTGTTGAGGAGCCCAGGTCCGGTTCTGATTGCGGTGAGCGGATCAAGCGGCGGGTGAAGACGCCCTACACCCTTAAGCAGTGGCAACCCTCCACCTGGGTCGTCTCCACGGAAACGCTGGATGGTGAGGTCAACAACAACAGTAACCACAGTGGTGGCAGCGGGAGCAGTGGTCAGCCTCAGCAGAGCTCAGCCGGCTCCAAGTCCAGCACGGCCGTCTTCCTGGTGGGCTCCAATGCTACCACGGCAACAATGATGGCCTCCTCCGATGTGGGGGGGGTTACCTGTCTGTGACCTCTCGTCCTTGACCCATAGCTGTACCGCCGTGAGGAGAGATTTGCAAGAGAGTGTGTATGAGTGTGTGTGTGAGTGTGAGAGAGGGCTCGGGAGCATGCCCATCGTTTGCCCCAACCAATCCCCTTTGCCCGCGCCGTCCGCTTCAGAGTCACCGTTAGTTCATGACATAGGCGTACAGCAAGGGGAACAAAGACTTTACAAAAGAATTAGCAACAGAAAACAAAGCTGAGGACGTTTTATCACAGAGATAAAAACTTTTACACGCATCTGAGGTGTGTGTGTGTGGTTCTGTTCTAGTTCCTATGGCGATTTCTATGATACTCCCTCTCCAAAGAGACTGAACTCTATAAGAGATATAGAACTGACCCGCCAGCTTTTACAATAAAAACAGAGAACTGAATACAACGGACCCACTGCTGCCCATGACAACAGCAGCTCTCAGTGCTATTCAAAGCCAATCACTGACTGGCATTACAGCTCCCACAATGCAGTGTGGCTGACCTTTGACCTTTGTTGCCTCTCAAATAGGTCTTTAATTCACTTTTGTTTTTGTTTTTTTTTTTGTTGTTGTTTTTCTTTGTTTGTTCGTCTCACTTTTTATATGTGTAATCCAAGCATAAGATAAGTATCTATGAGTAAACCTAATCCTTCAGCTCAATCAGTTAGCTTTGGAACATGCTAAAGACTGCTCTTTAAAAACCTGAGGGTAAACACACACACACACACACACATACATATCATGGATGGCATGTCCATGTAAAAAGGAGGTGGTGGTCTGTTAGACAGAGCCCACTGTCCTGTCTCTCTCCTAATCGTTTTAAACACATTCTAGAATCATGGAGTCATTATGACATCATAATTGTTTATTTTGAAGTAACTTGTTCATAATCCTTGGCTTTTGTATCCTATTTTTTGACATGTGCAATAGGCGCCTAGCTTTGAATTGTTCTCTTTAAATCTCTTTGAAAGCTCTTATTTTATCATTTTAAAAGATCTGTGTAATTTTGTTGCTTTTCAGATGTATTATTTCAGTGTTTTGTAAATGGTGCACTTATTGATCGTAGCAATCATTTCGTCCGTACAATGATTAATCATATTTCCCTTTCAATACACACAAGACACTCACATTCTATTTTATACAGAGGTGAAATTTCACATATGCTGTACATTTCTATATTACAGGGAGGTGACGTCTTACAGGATTTGCTCAGGAGTCACATACACACACACACACACACACACACAGATGCAGATTACTTAAGAACAAAGAGCCAGAGTAACTAGACGATGCAGGACATATAGTATGTAATTGGCTTTGTCACACGTTCATGACACAGAGTGTCTGAGACCCAAGTCACTTACTCCCTCACTAGACAATCTTTTATTTCCTCATCTCCTTGCCCTCAGAGGGAATACCGGCAAATAATCATCGCCAAGGGACAGGTTTCTGTTGCCATGGTCGCTGGTGCAGTGATCTGTATGTGTGTAGTGGTGGTGGTGAATTGCAAGCTCGTTATTACTGTATGTTAGTCTTGGCTACCCAGGTCCCGAATTTCAGATATCTTTGGAAACATTACTGGTCTGCTTGCCGCCGACACCACACCAACCTCAGCACCACCACCATAAATAATTTTGTTTGTTTGTTTATTTTTCTGTTCAGCTGGTCAGTGTTGAACATTCTAACAAAAATGCATTCATCATCCATGTAAAAGATTATAAAAATTCCAGACATTCTTTAGAATGTTCACTCTAGAACATTGTAGTTCCACAGCACGTGCTGAAATGCGACTGTAAAACAATCATGAGCACAGTCTCTTCAGAAGGGACTGTGTGTATGTGCGAGTGGATCTCTCTGTTACTGTGTGTTTTGTTGTTCTCTGTCCTGCTGTATGTTTTTGATTTGTGTGTCAGTAGTTCTCTATCCCCAGCGACCTCCATGGTGGTCCTCACTGGACGATGCCTGCATAAGATTCAGCTGGACAGCCTGTTACTCAAGGACATTTATCCGCACATTTATCCCATGTGGGCTACAGCGGGTCTCCAGGCCCTGCCCTATACCCCTGGACTCTGCTTTAGGTGCTCAATCATTGTTTATTTTTATTGTATGTTTATTTCTGTTCTAAATACAATCTATTGCTATTCAGTGTTTATATTTTGAAGGCTGTACATTAAGTCACCTTGGGGAAAAAACACAAAAAAACAAGAAATGTTATAATTTGTACTTTATACTTTTTTTGTTGTTTTGTTTTCATGTTTCATGTTTGAAGTTTCTCATGAACTTTGACCCAGAAATGAAATGGACTGCAAAGGCACAGAGTTTTAGTATGAGGAGAGTGGAGGATCACACACAAGAAAATGTAATCCCTAAAAACTGAAATAGTTATTGCCCCCCTTGTCTGTAAAGTCCCAAGTCCTTGCGAGGACACGTGTGTGTGTGTGTGTGTGTGTGTGTGTGTGTGTGTGTGTGTGTGTGTGTCTCTCTCTAATGCCCTCCAAGCCAAAAGGTGTGTATGTATAGGCCTCTCAATTCCCCCCCCTCTTGTGGCTGTCAGGATTGATTGAGAGCTCATTACAACTGAACCAGTCTCCATTGCCCTCACCCCTAACCTTTAATCCAGTTCAAACTTTCAGTTATTACACCAATGTCCATCCCTATCTCTTGTTTTGCCTTCAGAGGCACTTTGCCCCTGCTAATTTCAATAGCAAACACTACCAAGTCTGTGGACAAGCAAAGCTCTCATACATGATCAATAACTATCCTATGCATGTGGGAATTCTGAACAGACTCATCAGGGTTTTGACCATGTATGTTAAAGGGATTATCCAGGGGGAATCAACCCGTAGCCCCATTGCTTGATGCTTCCGAGTGCCATCGGTAGGTATGAGAACGACTTTGGTACCACAGCCAACTTTAATTTATGAGGGCAAGGAAACACTTTCCACATATTTTTTCTTATGCACCATCTGTTAGCGTTAGCTGCCAGTTTCTAGTTTTGTTTTCTTATGCCCCATCAGTTAGCGTTAGCTGCCAGTTTCTAGTTTTGTTTTCTTATGCCCATCAGTTAGCGTTAACTGCCAGTTTGCAAATTCGGTCTATGTTATACCAAATGCTGTGGTTCTTCTGCCTACTGACAGCACTCGGCAGCCTCTAATTACACGGATAAGTGCTGATTGACTTTGGATTTTTCCTTTAAATTAACTAATTGAAAGTTAGACTCAAGACGCATGTAATTACAGACACCCTTGTCATGTGTCTAAACACAATGCAAGTCTGCATATACGGGGTAATGTCTTTTTGCATCACATGCTTTTTGTTGCATGACTGTTGGCTGGATTATTGAATATCTGTTAAGAATGCCTGTGTGTGTGTGTATGTGTGTGACTGAGTGAGTGAAAGTCCCCATACTTCTTACATCCCATAACTTCAATGATCAGCCACTCCGACTACAGACTAATACGTGATTTTTGGCTTTATGCAGTCCAATCAGTGGTATGTTTCTGATCACGATTGAGTATAAAAGGGTCAAGATATACAAACACTACAGGACTGAGTGTGAGAGAACATTTTTTAAACCTTAAAACCTTTTTGGTAATGAATGAAAAATGTTGTCTTTTTCCAGATGAGAAGCTGTCCATGTTCTTCTATGTTTTGTTTGTCAATCTGTTTGTTTATAACTGAACTGAATAAGCAAAGCTGTTCCGAAAACTAGACCTAGTGTATGACGATACAAATTCAACATAGTGCACACACTGTCTTTTTTTTCAAACACAGACACGCACACACACACACACTAAGAGACAAACAAAAGCCACTGAAATATTTTCTATGACTGCTTGTAAAATAAGTGCTTCAAGGGACAAAGAGCACCTGTTAGTTCTTGCTTTTAGCCGACTCTGCAGATACTCATTTAAAATGCCATTTAGACATGATGCTTTATGCTGTACAACCTGCCAGTACCCCACTCATTAAAGATTATATATTAATGAAAACACACATATCCCTTTGCTTCACTTCTGTGCCCTCCCCCGTTAGCGTATAACATTACTGCTGAAGCTCACATTGAACAGAACTGAAAATTATGTGGTACGATACAATTGCTATACAAATGAAAAGGTCAAATATAGATCCATGATTGATAAACTAGTTTTGAGGTGTAAGATTTGATAAACTGGTCTGTGTGCATTTTGCTGAAGCCCTTTGTCCAATGTGCTGAATTTTAGCCAAAGAATATGAACACTCATACTATACATGGATATGTGTACATAAATACATGTGCTGCTCATGTGTTTTGATTGTGGGTAATTAGGGGGCCGCTGTCTAGTATTGAAGGGTGTAGAACTGGCAGTGGAATAGAATTCTATTTCAGTTTCTGACTTCACCGCTACATCTCCATTCATCCATCAATCTAGAACACCAGCAGCAGGATCAGAGGCAAGTAAGAAGACAGAGAGAAACTCCTAAAACCTGTAATCAAGTCAAGTAGGTTTTTATTGTCGTTTCAGCCATATACACAGTACATAGTGAGATGAGACAACGTTTCACCAGAAACAATTGGTGATACACGTAACTGTTAAAACACAGTATGCACAAGACAGATACGTAATAGTGCCTACATACACCATTGTGGGACTACACAGATTCACTCACCCACGCACTCACACACACAACTAAACACGCACACGTGCACACTCTTGTACACAAATGTACATACAGTACAACATAGTTGAAAACAAGGCAGGTCAAAGTTACAGGTGACCTAAAACAAACACGCTAGACAGGGCATGGCTTTTAGCAAAGCACTGTGGCTAGTGGTGTGATTTGTAAACAGAAGTCTGTTCTACATAAATATAAGTGATAGCAGCAAGAAAGTGCGGGGGACATGAAGGTGCAGTGTGCTGAAACTCGCTGGTTTGCATCCTGAGTTACTAAGAAATTACAGTCCTATTGCACTACAGGTTGTTCAGCAGTCTGACTGCCTGCGGGAAGAAGCTCTTCCCCATTCTGGAGGTGCGGGCAGTGATACTGCGGAACCTTCTGCCAGATGGTAGTAAGGTGAATAGTCCATGGGAGGGATGGGTAGTGTCTTTGGCAATGTTCTTGGCTTTCCGCAGACAGCGGGTGCTGTAGATGTCTGAGAGGGGGGGCAGAGTCCAGTGATCTTTTCGGCTGTCCTTACAATCCGCTGCAGGGCCTTACAGTCTGCAGTGGTGCAGTTGCCGAACCACGCTGTGATGGCGCCGTTGAGGATGTTCTCAATCGTCCCTCTGTAGAAAGTTGTGAGGATGGAGGTTGGGAGAATGGCTTTACGCAGTCTTCTCAGAAAGTACAGACGCTGCTGGGCTTTCTTTGTGATGTGTGTGGTGCTGAGAGTCCATGAGAGGTCGTCAGTTATAAGTATGCCCAGAAACATTGTGCTCTGGACAGTCTGTACTGGAAGGTTGTTGAAGCACAGTGGGATGTGTTTATGCAAAGTCCATCTGATGTCGATGACCAGTTCTTTTGTTTTGTGCACGTTGAGGGACAGGTTGTTGTTGGTGCACCAGTTGCTGAGCTGAGCCACCTCGTCTCTGTACGGGGCCTAGTTGACTCCGCTGATCAGACCCACCACAGTAGTGTCATTAGCAAACTTGATGAGTTTGAGCTGTGCGTTGCCGCAGTCATGGGTGAGGAGTGTGAACAGCAGCAGACTGAGCACGCAGCCTTGAGGTGCTCCTGTGTTCAATATGGTTGTGCTGGAAGTCTTGCTCCCAATCCTGACTGCTTGTGGTCTGCCCACCAGGAAGTCCAGGATCCAGTTGCAGAGGGTTGTGTTCAGGCTGAGTTCACCTAATTTTGTTATCAGCTGCTGAGGGATGATGGTGTTGAACGCTGAGCTGAAGTCAATGAACAGCATCCTGATATATGCGTCCCTTTGGTCCAGATGAGAGAGAGCCAGGTGGATGGCAGTGTTGATGGCATCGTCTGTGGAGCGATTTGGGCGGTAGGCAAATTGCATTGGGTCCAGTGTGGCTGGTAGTTGTGACTTGATGTGCCTCATTACCAGCCTTTCAAAGCACTTCATGATGGTGGATGTCAGTGCAACTGGGCGGTAGTTGTTGAGGCAGGTCACTGTGGGTTTCTTTGGAACGGGGATGATGGTGGTGGTCTTGAAGCAGTTGGTCCGCACACTCCCTCAGCACACGGCCTGGTATGCCGTCCGGCCCAGCAGCTTTCCGTGGGTTGACTCTGAGTAGGGTCTTCCTCACTTCAGAAGTGGACAGGCACAGCACTATAATCACTGTAATCATCTACAGCTGCTGTCACTAACTGAATAAGTAAATTCTTTTGAATTAAATTGCGGCAAGCTGAGTTTTATGAAAATATGGCAATTGTCTATGGACACAGGTGTGATGCTGGGCCCTCTGACACGGTCTGTAATGCCCTTCGTTTACCAAAAGGGGGCGACAGACACAAGTTTACAGCCAGTTTACGAACACGTGTTCTTCATAACAAAGCAAGGCCCCCACCAGAAGGCTATAATGCGGAAGGAGTTTTCTTTCCATGCGCTCCACATGTGGTAGAATAAGGCGTAATGATCATGTATTATTTGATTGTGAGCGAAGCAGTCATATGATATACAAATGCTGTAATGATGCAATACGACTATAGATTAAACGTGTATGTTTTGGCCATTTGGAAAATGGTGCAGTGTTTCATCACCCGGAACATTCAGTTAAACTTAAAAAAAAAAAAAAACTACTCAAGGCAAGGCCCTAGAGACACGTGTCTTTGTAAGCAAGAACTCATGCACACAAAGGAAATGGTTGCTAAATTTCCTGGCGAGCTTCAGAGGAAAATATAAGCTATCCGTTAAAAAATAAATTGCGAAATACTGGACTATGCTTTCTAAATCAAGTATATTAGGTGGGTGCTTGTAGCAAACTACTTAAAATCAAAGTAATAAGTTATCAAAACCAACTTTTCATGACAAACTGGCTAAATTGGAGTAAGAACTTTTATCCAAAAGGAATTACACACGACAAGAAAAACACTCAACGTGTCTCTTTAAGAAATTAAAGGGATCCATTTTCTAGCCAATGGAAAGTTGTCCATGCCCTAGCATTGGCCAATAAGAGACTCGGAGGCTGACTTTGGCAGGAGTTGACGGTGCGTGGCTTAAAATTTCGGTCAGTTTACTTTACCGTGAGAAGTATGCGGCCGTGTGGGGGATGAGGCGTAGTGGAAGCACCGCATACCAGATGGTGGTCTAGAGAGACAAAACTGGATCCAGTAGCCCCAACAAAGAAGAAAAACATATATTCTGAAAGAACTGGACGCGACAACATCTCTTGTTAACTTAACTTTGCTTCAGTTCCTGTGTCAGCTGTAAAGTTCTGGAATAAGATGTCTCAAAGAGTTCGAAGAAACGGGTCGCCCACGTCCAGTTGTTGTCCGGTGTCTACCAGTACTACCGGTGGAGGAGTCCCTACCGGAGGTTCTGTCGGAGGTGCCGGAGGCTCGGGAATGAGTTTGTTAAGTCGCCTCCTACCAATGAAGGCGACTGTTCCGTTCCAGCTGAAGGCGCAGGGACAACCCCCCTTGCAGTCGAGGTCCACTCACGGTCCCGTTAACGTTAGTGCTGGCGAAAGCCCCACGCACGGTGGTAATGGCAATAGTAGCGCTAAATGCCACGGCAGCTCAGCCAACTCACTCAGCCGCAGTCCGACTCGTGGCGTGGCGTGCGGTGCCACGGTTCCAACAGCACCCCTGCCCCCGTCCGCTACGGCTGCCAGCTCGCTCCATACGGCTGGCACCATCGCGCACGTCATGGCACAGTCTTGCTCATCCTCTTCATCCTCTTCATCTTCCTCCTCCTCCTCTTGCAGAAGTAGTCCCATCGTCATATCAACAGGTCCCACGTTCGGGGCTTCGTTTAGGGCGCAGGCGCAGTCTCCTGTCCTCCCGTCCCAACCGCAGACAGTGGTCTTCCCCCACTTGAGTGCGCACAACTCCTATGGTTCCGGTAACGTGGGTGCTGTCTTGGGTGGCCTGTCTGCGGCATCCCCCTGTTATTCCCCCTGCCAACAGCTGAGCTGGATCTCAGATGTTCCGCCGGGCAGTCTTCCCACCGCAAACCCGCAACAGCAGCCTCCTCTGTCAGCCTCACCGTCAGGGTCGTCCCGGGGCAGGTTGGTGACCCCGTTACAGAGCTGGTCACCGGAACGGGAGCAACAGCAGCGGTCCCCAGACAGAATGAGTCCTAGCTCGCCTAATGGAAAAGGTAAACACAAGCTTTCCACCGAAAAAGAATATGTTGCACAACTATCCAATTATGGCTCGGCTTTTTTGGCAAAACGTGTCGAGCCAAGTTCATGGCTACGATTTATTGTAGATCACAAACGTCCACAATGAACATAGTTATTAGCCAAGATAGTTGGCTTTAACCTGTGAAGTCCCACTGAGAAGCTGTGATATAGATCTGACCTATGAAACTTAAAAGAACAATTAAGAGATGACTGAACTGATTTGGTTGTTGTTAATTAATATATATATGCAATATATGATGATATTTGGATTAGGCTAACCTCTCCTTGTACTTGAACCTCTCCTTGTATTTTGTCATGAGAAAACAAAGTTGTTCCCAGGAAAGATAAAAGAAATCTTACAATAATGAATAACCATTAAATGTGTATTAAGGTAGCCTAGCTGGCCGGCAGGTGTATTTTTTTTTTTCTTTCTTTCTTTTTTAAAGGACAGGTGTCCAGGGCAGTTATACCAGACTGTGGTCATACTCTGTGCCAGTTTAGAGATTAGCCACACACACACACACACACACACACACACACACACACAGAGAACTCTTAATGGTCGTTGCTCATGTTCCTGTTGCTGGCTAGGGCCTCGTGGAACAACAAAGAGATTAGTGGCTCAAGTCTGCCTCCCTTTTACACACACACACACACAATCTGGTACAGTATTCAGTAACTCAAGGGGTCGTGGGGTTTTCTGTCGAGGGGATTAAAATGGACAGATAGATGGATAAAGCTACAGACAGACAGAAAGTCTGATAGTGACAAATAGATAGATAGATAGATAGAAAGGGGCTTTGGGGAGGTCTCACTCAATGCATCATTACCAGAGAGGGTGAAAGTGGAGCTTCATGAGACTGAAGCTGAGAACAATGTCATAGTGCACGTACTGAACAGGTGTGCATTTACATATGCTAACCAGCTAGAAACGTTGTTCGTTGGCAATGGAAAATTACATTTCCACACAACCAACAAAGTTGCTGACTTAGTTAACAATTATGGTTTTGGGAAACACACCACATAACAGCCACCTGTAGGCTGCTAACCACTAATATATAGGCTCTGAAATGGCTGGTGTGGCTGTGCTAACTCTCTGGTGTGGCTAGGCTAACTCTCTGTGTCAGGGTTCCCTGGCCCTGGTACAGTGATGCTCACTAAGCTAGCATGCTGTTCATTTGGGAGCAGCAGAGAGGGAAACAAAGTTACAACACAGTCTGGCTCTCTTCCTCACTTGCACTTCACTTTCTCTCTCTCTCTCTCTCTCTCTCTCTCTCTCTCTCTCTTTTCCACATACACACGCACACACACACACACACACAATCTGTGTCTTTCCTGGTCTTCCAGTCTCTGTCTTTTTCTGTGTGTGTGTGTGTCAGTGTGTGTGCGCGTGCACGTGTTTGCTATGAACTCTGAGGCCTGTCCCACTGTGCAGTAGCAGCAGCTGGCGGGCCTGAGGATTAACCCTGCAGTGTCTAGCATGGTTAGCCTAGCGCCAGCCACATGACTGTGTGGAGAATGACAGGTTACTGCAAGTGAGTCAGTGATTGTACTGTGTGTGTGTCAGTGTGTGTGTGTGAGAGAGAAAAAAGAAAAAGTGTATGTGAGAGAAGTGGTTCATTTCAAGTTCAGCCTGACAGTGAGTGAGTGACTGTGTCAGTGTGAGAATGCGTGTGCTTGTGTTTGTGTATGTGTGTGTGTGTGTGTGTGTGTGTGTGTAGTTGGTCACTGAGCAAGGCTGCACCTTAGTTCTGTGTGGGGGCAACTGAGGCCATAATCAAAGAGTTTGGTGTCTATTCTAAGGCTAGACTCTACTGCGCCTGCTGCTACTCCGGGACAAGAGCACTGGGCAGAGGACTCAGGCTCTGTGTGCGTGTTTGTGTGTAGAGTGGACTCAGGGAAAGATTACCTCTGGCTCTGTGTGTCTGTGTGCGTATGTGTGTGTGTGTGTTTGTGTGTGGAGAGGACTCAGGGACGGACTACCTCTGGCTCTGTGTATGTGTGTGTGTGTGTGTGTTTGTGTGTGGAGTGGACTCAGGGACAGATTACCTCTGTCTCTGTGCGTCTGTGTGCGTGTGCGTGTGTGTGTTGTTGGAGACTCAGTGTGAGGCTTGTGGCATTGGGCTTGGAATGGGCATGGCGGGAGAGAGGTAGGCATCTGGAGGAGTGGAGTTTCAAACTGGTGTTTGTGGTGGTGTGTGGTCCAGCTATTAGCTTAATAGGTAATAGTTTCTGTGTGTGTGTGTGTGTGTGTGTTTATATGTGTGTGGGTTGACTAGGCAGGGGAGCTGCACTAAATTGCTGAGTGTGTCTGATTATAATGTGCAAATATTCTCTCTCTTACTCTCTCTCAACACAGACACACACACACACCTCGATGAATACATCTCAGTGGCTGGGTGGCTTCATCTCATTTTCCGCCTGGTCTCACCCTCTTCAGTGGCGTTCCTGGAAAGACCAGTTTGCACAAGACACACACACACACACACTAGCACACGTACACAGACTAACATAGACTGTATGCTGAGAGTGTGTGTCTGAGAGGGCTAAAATGTGTGAAATGTAGGTTTAAAGTAGCTTGTGTGTGTGTGTGTGTGTGTGTGTGTGTGTGAGTTATGGAGAGGGAGAAGAAAGAGTGTGTGAGGAAGCATGGTTATGAGCTGCATACACAGGATAGATATTTAGAGTGTGTGTGTGTGTGGGGGGGTGTTTTATATGGCCTGCATCACAAGCAGCCAGGAGCTAATTCTTGATCATAAAGTGTTTCAGGAATAGCACACACACACCACCTGCCAACATCATTAAGCTGTTAATGATCACACCCTTGCTTATGTAAGAAATGCGTACATTATGCACACACACGCACACCCACATGAAAGCATACACACACACATGAATGTATATACACACACTCATGCACACACACACACACATGAACACACACGCATTCACTCATGAATGCATACACTCACACACACAGATAACTCACGTTCACACGTGGTGCAGTGTCAATCTATTGGTGCTTTAGGAGGTACACACACACACACACTATGGTTGCTCTGCGGGCTTGCCTGCTTGTTTGAGGAGGTAATCTCAGCATTGTTTGCCTGGAGGCCTTGGGAAGCAGGCACCTGCGCAGTGTGCCTCGGGATGGGGTACTTTGCACCACAGCTGGGCTGCATCTGGCCCCGAGGCTTCTGTTCTGAACTGGGCTTGGGTTGGGTCTTGGCACAGAGGTACACACAGAGAAGGGACAGAGCGTGTGTGCTTGTGTGCGTGTGTGAGAGAGAGACAGAGAGTGTGTGTGAGAGAGTGATCCTGAGGCAGCTGGGTTGAGTTGGGTTTGGTTGAGTCTGTGTTTTTACTCACGGCTGCACTGGAAAAGAGGAAGTCATCCAATTACCTCACAGGAAATGACCTCACGCTCATGGTCAGCACACATGACCCATCCAGGCTTGGTTGCCTTCCGTGTGTGTGTGTGTGTGTGTGTGTGTGCACGAGCGAGCGAGCACGCGAGTGATTGGTCAATAGTTCAGCATGCTGTGTTCACACCAAAAAATGTATTATGACATGACATAGGCTACAGATTTTTATACTTTCCAAAGCCAGATCTCCAGTTGACTTAATGCATGCACTCGTGTGTGTGTGTGTGTGTGTGTGTGTGTGTGTGTGTGTCTGTGTGTGTGTGTCTGTGTGTGTGTGTGTGTGTGTGTGTAGACCTTGGCCTACATGTTGCTGTGCTGTGATTGTAGCTGTTCTGTTCTGGTTTGTTGAGTGTGGAGGGCACCGGTGGCTCTACTGTCTGCCAGGGGTTTCAGCTCTTAGTGAGAAGTCACAGTATGTGTTCTTTGTAAAACGAAAACAACCAACAAAACCAACAGTTTAGATAATGACTGTATTGATTTGGAATAGTTCTGTGCAGTAGAGTTAATATATATATATATATATATGTATGCGTATATATACATACCTCT
>JAIFZK010000228.1:5285000-5290000 GCA_027481765.1 Tenualosa thibaudeaui | reverse complement strand
TCTCTCTCTCTCTCTCTCTCTCACACACACACACACACACACACACACACACACACACACACACACAGGTAAAAAAGAGATGGCAAGAGGCAGAGATGGAAAGAGAAGATGGAGACAGAAAGGCTGAGAGGGAGAGAATAGCAGATATGGAAAGAGGGAGCGGCAATGGAGACCTACACAACACTCTGAGTGAGATGCACAGATGGAGAAAGATAATAATAAGAGGAATATAGACAGTCTCAGAGAGAGGGAGAGAAAGAGAGAGAGGAAGAGAGAGGGAGGGAGGGAGGAAGTGAGCAGGCTAAATTCAGGCATATTTCTGGTCAGGCAGATTTGAGGCCAGACCATCTGCTTTCAAGCTCTCATTCTTTCCCTAGGCTGTCTTTTTCTGTCTTTTCTCTGTCTTTCTCTGCATCTCTCCATCTTAACGTCTTCTCTTTCATCTCTCCACTTCCTTTCTTCCCTCTCTCCCCATTTCGCCCCCTCTCTCTCTCTTTACAGGAAAAAGCAATATTGATCTTTGCAGTTTCTTGACTCTTGTATGTTATTTTCATTATGTCTTCAAATGCTTCTTTTAAGTAAATGATTGTAATATATAGTACTTACATTACAATATAATACACTCTGTTTTATTTCTTATAATATATTTTTTAATACTTACTATACAGTAGGTTCTGACTTCTCGCTATTGTTTATGTCACTAGAATATTCTACAAAATGAGTGCGATGTGCTGTATGAATAAGCTTCTCTGCCTTGCTTTGCCTCCTCCCTCTCTCTCCTCCCTCTCTCTGTCTCCCTCTCTCTCTTTCTCTCCCTCTCTGTCTGTCTCTCCCTCTCTTCCCTCTCCCTCTCTCTCTGTCTCCCTCTCTCTTTCTCTCTCTCTGTCTGTCTCTCCCTTTCTTCCCTCTCCCTCTCTCTCTGTCTCCCTCTCTCTCTTTCTCTCCCTCTCTGTCTGTCTCTCCCTCTCTTCCCTCTCCCTCTCTCTCTGTCTCCCTCTCTCTTACTCTCTCTCTGTCTGTCTCTCCCTTTCTTCCTTCTCCCTCTCTCTCTTTCTCTCCCTCTCTGTCTGTCTCTCCCTTTCTTCCCTCTCCCTCTCTCTCTGTCTCCCTCTCTCTCTTTCTCTCCCTCTCTGTCTGTCTCCCTTTCTCTCTTTCTCTCCCTCTCTGTCTGTCTCCCTCTCTCTCTTTCTCTCCCTCTCTGTCTGTCTCCCTTTCTCTCTTTCTCTCCCTCTCTGTCTGTCTCCCTCTCTCCCTTTCTCTCCCTCTCTGTCTGTCTCCCTCTCTCTCTTTCTCTCCCTCTCTGTCTGTCTCCCTCTCTTTCTGTCTCCCTCTCTCCCTTTCTCTCCCTCTCCTCCCTCTCCCTCTTTCTCTTACTGTGCAATGCACTCCCTCTCCTCTGAGGCCAAGATACCCACAGCATCTCTCCTCTCTTCTCCTCTCCTCTGCTTGGCTTTCCCCTGTGGAAGAGGCTCTTTGGCACCAGTGAGATCTGGGGGGAGGGGTCTGGTAGTTGTGCATGTGTGCATGCTCCCCTGTACTTGCACGTGCATCTGTGTGTGTGTGTGTGTGTGTGTGTGTGTGTGTGTGTGTGTGTGTGTGTCTAGATGTGTGTATCAACATAGATCTATATTAATGTGGTTGGATATGTAGTGTGTGTGTTTGTGTGTGTGTAGGTTTGTGTGTGTGAGTGTGTGTTTGTGTGTGTACGTGCATGTGTGTGTTTTCTTTTCTAGAGACTCCGTCTCCACCCAGCCCTCTGTAGGAGTTAACACAGGAACTTGGAGAGGAGAGAATGTGGAATTTGGACGACATTTGCAGAGCACCATTCCTCTGAGTGTGTGTGTGTGTGTGTGTGTGTGTGTGTGTGTGTGTGTGTGTGTGTGTGTGTGTGTGTGTGTGTGTGTGTGTGTGTCTGGAGCACACAAAAGATCAGTGTGAGAATGGAAGTTACCATAGAGCTGCAGCACACCTAACGACCAAACAGCAACACAGAGATGAGTTCATCAGGTCCTCAGAGAGAGAGAGCAGGGAGGGATAGAGAGAAAGAGAGAGAGGGAGGGAGGGATAGAGAGAGAGTGAAGGGGGGGAGAGAGAGTGAGAGGCAAAGAGAATGAGAGAGAGAAAGAGAAGAGAGAGAAATGGAGGGAGAGAGAAAAAAGAGACAAAAAGGGAGAGAAAGGCAGACAAGGAAGAGACAGAAACTAACATGGGGATGGAAAAGTGGATGATCTCATGACACACTAACCTGTTAATAGAGCTGCTTTTACTGTGTGTCAAAACACCCTGCACAACCACACACACACACACACACACACACACACACACACCTGTTAATAGAGCTGCTTTTACTATGTGGCAAAATACCCTGCACAACTACACACACACACACACACAAACACACACACACACACACACACACCTGTTAATAGAGCTGCTTTTACTGTGTGTCAAAACACCCTGCACAACCACACATGTAGTAAGGTGTTACTACATGGTTAAACAGTTTGCATGGAATGTAAAATGACATCACCAGCTTCCCCTCATACCAGAACAACACCTCTTTGTGTGTGTGTGTGTGTGTGTGTGTGTGTGTGTGTGTGTGTGTGTGTGTCTGTGTATGTGTGTTCATGTGTGTTCAGCACTTACACGCCTAACACTGTTATCCCTCTCTTGTTTGGTTGCCCTACATTAGAATTCTTGTTCTTCCTTTCCACACACACGCACACACACTTGTGCACACACACACACACATACACACGCACACACACACACACACATACAACACACACAGACATCATCAAGACCTCTTGGAAGGTCAGGGGTAAAACTCAAAAATGTGATCCCTATGTGGAAGAGCATAATTACAGTACACACAAACACACACACTCAGGAGGCCTGTATTTTTCCACTGATGGATGGATTTTACTCTTTCTCAGAGCAAAGGTGACCAAACCATTTTTTTTTCTTACAAAATGAGTCATTGATGTTGGAAACACCACAGGCTGTAATGAGAGACTCTCCCTTCCTCTTCGCACACAGACTACACACACACACACACACACACACACACACACACACCACAGACTCATACACATGCACACACACTCACACAAACACGTGACATCCTCAGCGTCTGAGATGAATGATGAACATGTTGGCACATGTTAGCAGTTAGTGTTAGCTGTTAGCAGTTAGTGTTGGCTGTTAGCCACACATGAAGGCTACCTCCCAAGCAAGGCGTGCTCCTTGGCCAATCTAACAGCCATCCCACAAGGCCGTGCTCCCCATCTAGCCATCCCATAAGGCCGTGCTCTCTATCTAGCCATCCCATAAGGCCGTGCTCTCCATCTAGCCATCCCATAAGGCCGTGCTCTCCATCTAGCCATCCCATAAGGCCATGCTCACAATTTATTCTAAAGAAAATATTACTACTACATAGCCAGCCTTCCCAGAGGTCTGTGGAACAGCTTTCCCAGAAGCCCTTGCTCCCTAGCCAGCCGGCTACCCACAAGGCTGTGCTGCTCCTCTGTAGGAAGAAAGAGACTTTTTGTTGTGCTAATCCCACCAACACTGATGGGCCAAACATCTCAGCTATGTGTCTGATGTGCTGGTGTGCAGACACAAGACAGACAGACACACACACACACATTCTCTTGGAGCAAGGAGCATACACACAGACTATATGGGTAGTTCACCCCTCTCTCTCTCACACACACACACACACACACATACACATACACACAGTAGAGTGCTCTTGTAGCCTTTAGCATGAGTTGAATAGCAAGAGAAACGGATCCAGATTGGGGTGATGATCCTGATGCAGTTTGTCTGATTATCTGTCGGTCTACGTATGTGCTTGTATACATGCGTGTACACACACACACACACACACACACACACACACACACACACAGTGTTGCATGGCGTGCAGGTTAAATTGGATTAGCTGGCTAAGAATTTCGCCCAGTCAGAGAGAGAGCGGAGGGTCCTTTTTCTTTTGTTTCTTTCTCTTTTTCTTTTGTTTCTTTCTATCTGTCTGTTTGTATCTCTTCTCCATTTCCTTCATTCTCCCTATTTTCTGCTCTCTGTCATTTGCCCTTTCCATACCCATCCTCTTACTCTTTCTTTCTTTCTTTCTTTCTTTCTTTCTTTCTTTCTTTCTTTCTTTCTTTCTTTCTTTCTTTCTTTCTTTCTTTCTTTCTTTCTTTCTTTCTTTCTTTCTTTCTTTCTTTCTTTCTTTCTTTCTTTCTTTCTTTCTTTCTTTCTTTCTTTCTTTCTTTCTTTCTTTCTTTCTTTCTTTCTTTCTTTCTTTCTTTCTTTCTTTCTTTCTTTCTTTCTTTCTTTCCACCCTTCTACTTTATTCTTTCTTTAATCACCTCTCTCTGTGTCTCTCTCTCTCTCTCTCCCCCTTCCTCTCTCTCTCTGTCTCCTTCCCTCCCTTCTTCCCCCTCACTCTCATGTTTCACATTACGGAGTCAGTGATTCTGCCTTTCCTCCTCATCCTCACACAGCAGACGGAGTTGTGGGGTCACACTCACTCACTCACTCACTCACTCACTCACTCACTCACACTCACACACACACTCACACCACGCTTCAAAGGCCTCAGTCCCAGTTGTCATGAGCAGAAAGAGCTCTTTGTCTGTGGGTTAATCTGCACTGCACCCACTGTAGGTTTACTGTAACTTCAGCCTGCTCTTACACACACACACACACACACACACACATATATTCATACATACATTCCAGCACACACACACAGCCAAACACATAAAATGTGCACACACATTCATTCATACACACACACACACACACAAGCTCACCCTAGTATACCCTCTTTATGAATGTAAAGACCCAACAGCCTGCCACCCCTGTTCTCTTATGACATTGACCATGAGTCTTTTCTGTCAGTAGATTTCTGTAGTATTATGTAGTGTAGTTGACCTTAGGGCCGATGTCCATATTTAGCAGAAAAAGCGCTGGGAATCACTTCATCCAGC
>JAIFZK010000228.1:5267500-5275000 GCA_027481765.1 Tenualosa thibaudeaui | reverse complement strand
CACAGACACACACTCACACACACACTCAAACACTCACAGACACACACTCACACACACACACAAACACTCACAGACACACACTCACACACACACAAACACTCACAGACACACACTCACACACACACACAAACACTCACACACACACACTCACACACACACAAACACTCACAGACACACACTCACACACACACAAACACTCACAGACACACACTCACACACACACACAAACACTCACAGACACACACTCACACACACACTCAAACACTCACAGACACACACTCACACACACACGCAAACACTCACAGACACACTCACACACACACACACAAACACTCACAGACACACACTCACACACACACACAAACACTCACAGACACACACTCACACACACACACAAACACTCACAGACACACACTCACACACACACGCAAACACTCACAGACACACACTCACACACACACACAAACACTCACAGACACACACGCAGATAGACAAATAGACAACATAGATGCACACAGACACACACAATCATGCTAAGTCACATGCTTACACACAAAGATTAAACGTATTGAAATTGGCACACACACACACACACATATTTAGCTATGACAGCTGAAGGGGTCCATTTCCGCACTGAGGTTTGGAGTTTGACTTTTCAGGGTGGGCTGGGGGTGAGGACAGGGTTAATCCAGAACAAAACAGGTCAGAGTTCAAAGGTCAACCCAGTTGAGTGGAGTGGGGTTAGAGGAGAGATGCTAGCAGGTAGCAACTGCATGAAGGAATGAAGGGGGAGAGAGAGAGAGAAATGAGAAAAAAGAATGAGAGAGAGATGAGAGGAGAGATAGAATTATACCAGCAGGTAGCAACACCATGAAGGAATAAGGGGAAGGAGAGAGAGAAAGAGATGAAAGGGAAAGGAGAGAGAGAGAGGAGGAGAGAGAGAGAGAGAGAGAAAGATGAAAGGGGGAGAGAGAGAGAGAAAGAGATGAAAGGGGGGAGAGAGAGAGAGAAAGAGATGAAAGCGGGGAGAGAGAGAGATACTAGCAGGAGAGATACTAGCAGGTAGCAATGTCATGAAAGAGTGAATAGGGGGGATAAGAAGGGAGAGAAGAGAAGTGAGAGGAGTTTTCTAATCCAAGGGAGAGTGAGAGAGAAAGAGAGGGTGGAATAGAGAGGGAGAGAGAGAGAGATGTTAGCAGGTAGAAGTGCCATAGAGAAGGATAGCACTGTAGAAGAGCAACAGATTCGCTATTTTCTTTTTTCCAAAAGGAAAGAGAGAGAGCATGGAAGAGAGAGAAAGAGGAGTGTTGATGAGAAAAGAGAAAATGTGAGAGTTCCATTACCAAATGGAATAAAATGGATGAATTGATGAATAAAATTGAGAAGTGGAGAGACGAGAGGGAGGAAGAGAGATGAATAGAAAGAGATTGGGTGGAGGAGGCATGAATAGAGAGATGAAGATGGATGAATAAATGAATAGACAAAAAGGAAGAAAAGATGACTTGATTAAAGTTGTTTTGGAAATGCTTCATTCTGAGCATAGCAAAGGTGCTATTGAAAGACACATTGATACAGACATGCACAAACGAATCTGCTGGGCAGGCAGCTGTGTGTGTGTGTGTGTGTGTGTGTGTGTGTATGTGTGTGTGTGTGTGTGTGTGTGTGTTGGAGTGTTAGATTGGTTAGCGTGTTAGCAGTCAGTAATGTTAGCATTGTGTGTCCCACCCAGTATCACTTGGTGTAGAGGACTTCCTCATTAGACTACTGTATAGTGGTGCTGTGGTGATTCTGTTGGAGGTTCCCAACTTTGGAAGCCCAATGTAACCCTGAATCCTGAAAGACTTAACTAGTGTGAATCAAAAGTTGAATCAGGAGGTTGATTCATGCCAGTTAAAGGGATTATCTGGAGCGATTCTACCCGTAGCCATGTTGTTTCATGTTACCAAGTGCTGTCGGTAGGTATAAAGGCAACAGAATTTTGTGCAGTGAAGCAGCAGCCAATGTTATCTAATGAAGGAAAGAAAGTTTAGTTTCCTTATGCCCGCAACAGTTAGCATTAGCAAATTCGGTCTACATTGTACCCAATGCTGTGGTCCTTAGAACCACCGACAGCACTCAGCAGGGACATGGGCTTTTCACTTTCCTTTCCGTCATATATACATAATATACAAACAAACAAACAAACATTTAAAGTCATTTAAACACAATGTTTAGGAGCGCTTAATTTCGGTCAGGTTTCACAGACAGAAGATTTCCATCTGTGTCATATCTGTCAGAATTTCTGTTGCTACATCTGCTAGCCAAATTACAGAGTTTGGGTTTGTGAGATCAACGTGAACGTTGGCTAGGAGTATGCACAGTAGACACTGAACCTAACTGAAAATGTCACGCCTCCCACTGAGATTGACATGATTCTTCTATCCACTTCTTTTACTGTCTATAGCGTAGACTATGTGCTACATACTTCTGCTTTTAGACACACACGCTTTATGGCTCCCACAGGCAGACCTCCACTGACTACTGTTTAAAACACTGGGCTCAGGCAGGAGTCTCCTGAGTTTGGGAAAGAAAAACAAATGGCTGATTCTTAGATGAAGGCAAACAGCCTTTATCTCAGTAACTATATTTCCTATTCATTTAGCTGTTTTTCTGTTCAGACTCTTGTGTGTCAGAAAAAGAGGGAAGCCAATCTTTTGACCACCAGGATGTAGGCTAGATAAGACTTGAGTGTTAAGGGTTGTTGTTTTGATAGGGTGGCCAGGCAAGGATGGCGTGATGTGGAGATAAAAACAGTGTGTGTCAGCATGTGGAAATGTGCAGGAACAGTTTGTTAGTGTGTCTGTGTGTGTGTGTGTGTCTCACTATATGTGCATGCATTTGTGTGTGCCTGTGCGTGTGTGTCTGTGTATGTGTGTGTGTGGGCCTCGCTATACAGGCGTGTGTGTGTGTGTGTGTGTGTGTGTGTGTGTGTGTGTGTGTGTGTGTGTGTTGGTGTGCGAGTGAGTGTGAAGGGATGTGAAATATGTTGGCCTGTGTCTGATGTTGAGGGTGATAATCAGACAGGAATGCCAAAGCACACACAGGCATGCCCCTCTCTTTCTGTCCTCTCTCCCCTTCTTTTTTCTCTTTCCTTACACAACTATTACCATCCCTCCATCTTTGTGTGTCATGCCAAACACCAGCAAAAGGGATGTAAATGCAAGATACTGAAGATACCAACCCCACCACACACACACACACACACACACACACACACACACTCAAAATGTGTTTTAAGTATCTCTGCACAAAGCATATGAACAGAATGTTTTAAATTAAGATTAACTGGACCATAGGCTGTTGAATTTAGAATAAATTATTGAAATATATAAAGGGAATGTTTGAAATGAAACTGAATAGAGGTTAATGGAACAGGAGGGTGTTTAATGATGATATGTGTGTCTCTCTCTCCCTCTGGAGGGTGTTTAATGATGATATGTGTGTCTCTCTCCCTCTGGAGGGTGTTTAATGTGTGTGTGTGTGTGTGTGTGTGTGTGTGTGTGTGTGTGTGTTTCTCTCTCCCTCTGGAGGGTGTTTAATGTGTGTGTGTGTGTTTCTCTCTCCCTCTGGAGGGTGTTTAATGTGTGTGTGTGTGTGTGTTTCTCTCTCCCTCTGGAGGGTGTTTAATGTGTGCGTGTTTAATGTGTGTGTGTGTGTTTCTGTCTCCCTCTGTCTCAGATTGCAAAGTTGAGGGTTTTTAATGCATGCGTGTTTAGTGTGTGTGTGTGTGTGTTTCTCTTTCCCTCTGTCTCAGATTGCAAAGTTGAGGGTGCTTAATGTGTGTGTGTGTGTGTGTGTGTGTGTGTGTGTGTTTCTCTCTCCCTCTGTGTCAGATTGCAAAGCTGAGACAGCAGCTGCAGCGTTCCAAACACAGTCGTCATCACCGTGACAAGGAGCGCAAATCTCCCTTCAACGGCAACCACACAGTCATCAACCAAACACAGGTAAACACACACACACACACCAACCACACAGTCATCAACCAAACACAGGTAAACACACACACACACACACCAACCACACAGTCATCAACCAAACACAGGTAAACACACACACACACCAACCACACAGTCATCAACCAAACACAGGTAAACACACACACACACACACACACACCAACCACACAGTCATCAACCAAACACAGGCAAACACACACACACACACACACACCAACCACACAGTCATCAACCAAACACAGGCAAACACACACACACACCAACCACACAGTCATAAGCCAAACACAGGCAAACACACACACACACATACACACACACACACCAACCACACAGTCATCAACCAAACACAGGTAAACACACACACACACACACACACACACACACACACCAACCACACAGTCATCAAACCAAAAAAGGCACCCCTAACTCCATGGCAGCCCTAAATACATGGCAGCCCTAAATACATGGCAGCCCTAACTCCATGGCAGCCCTAAATACATGGCAGCCCTAACTCCATGGCAGCCCTAACTCCATGGCAGCCCTAACTCCATGGCAGCCCTAAATACATGGCAGCCCTAACTCCATGGCAGCCCTAACTCCATGGCACCCCTAACTCCATGGCACCCCTAAATCCATGGCAGCCCTAAGTTAAATGAGTTCAATTCTCCTTTTCTCTGCATCATTGCTCCACCACCACACTCTGTTTATGCCACGTTTTAGAATAACACTTGGACATTTAGCATAACATAGGCCTAAAACACACATAGCGTACTGTTTCTGAATAATGACAACAACTACAACAATAATAAAAAAAATAATAATAACAGCAACAACAACAATAATAATAATAATCAATCATCGTTATCATCATCATCATCATCAACAACAACAACAACACGGGAGGCCAGGCCTCTGCTTGTTTGATAGAGGGAGCACTAATACGAAATGATTAAAAATAATTGGCCTGTATGTCATGATTAGAACTTTTGACATTTAAATGCATGCAAAATTGATATAAAATAGTGATGACAGATGACAGATTCCAATGACAGATTCAAAGTCTAAAGTATTATGAGGCATCCAGGCACCTCTCGGCAGTCACTTTGAGAACCCCAGTCCGTCCAGCTCGTCCCTTTCATTACTGTGGGCTGCAGCCTAGAGCTGGACGGCATCAACACTATTTATTGACCTCATCACACACACACACACACACACACACACACACGCACACACGCACACACAGACACACACACACACACAGTTAGCTGAAATGGTCATTATGCTATGATGTCAGGCCTAATGGTGAAAATGAGCTGTTGGTTCCATAAACATGTTTAAACCCTTGTGTGTGTGTGCGTGTGTGTGTGTGTGTGTGTGTGTGTGTGTGTGATGAGGTCAATAAATAGTGTTGATGCCGTCCAGCTCTAGGGTGTAGGAGGATCTGAGGAGTGGAATAAGGTGAACTGTAAAGAGGAAAGCACATACACACACACACACACACACACACACACACAGTGTTTGTCTGTGTGTGTGTGTGTGTGTGTGTGTAGAGGAGTAAAAGGTTTGGGCAGCATGGATGGAGTTCCAGTGTGTGTTTTGCAGCTTAATCAGGAAGGCCAGGTGCTGCCATGGAAGCTTTGTGTGTGTGTGTGTGTGTGTGTGTGTGTGTGTTCTTGAAAGGACTCTGTTCATGAGAACTGAATTAGTGAATAAATTACAGCAGGCACACTTGCTTAGTCTCTCTCTCTCTCTCTCTCTCTCTCTCTCTCTCTCTCTCTCTCTCCATCTCGCTCCCTGTCTTTGTGTTTGTTCATGAATTAGTTCAGCATATAGTCACTGAAACCTCCCTCCATACTCTCTTTCTCCTCTCTCTCTCTTTCTCTTTCTCCTCTCTCTCTCTCTTTTTCCTCCCTCTCTCTCCATCTCTTTTTGTCATTTTTCTCTCTGTCATTCTCTTTCTTTTTCTGTCAGTACTGTACCAGTGATGCCAGCAAGATAATTAAATGACACACTCTACCCTGACCTGCTGCCCCAGTGTGTGTGTGTGTGCGTGTGTGTGTGTGTGTATATAGGCTCAGCCACCATCTGTCGCTCCTCTGTATTGAGACTTTGGCCCTGAATCCCATTAACTGTAACCACACAGCCTCACCCCTCACTACACACACACACACACACACACACTACACACTACATACACGCACACACACATGTACACTGCACACATACATGCACACTACACACATACACGCACATACATACACACACACAGACCTACACTACACAAACACACACAGACACGTACACTACCACACACACGAGCACACACACACACTATTACTGAAGGCTTTCAGGGTTTTCAATTCAAACTCTTTGGAAAACTCTTTATACAAATACACACATTCACAGACACACACAGTCACAAACATGCATATTTGTTACTCACCAACACAACGCTGTGAGGTAGACCTAACTGTGTGTGTGTGTGTGTGTGTGTGTGTGTGTATCTGTGTGTGTTTTCTTGGGGCCTTCCTCGGCAGGCCAGGCCGGTTCACATTAGTCTTAATGGGAAGCAGCTGAAGTAGCCTGCACAGACCCCTTGCTAAAGTTTATTTGTGTGTGTGTGTGTGTGTGTGTGTGTGCCTGAGTGTTTGTGATGGGACACATTAACAGCACATCTGTTAAAAGTGTATATTTACATTTTATTCTACTAGAGGGCAGGCTAGTTGTGCTGATTCTGTGTGTGTGTGTGTGTGTGTGTGTGTGTGTGTGTGTGTGTGTGTGTATGTGTTTCTGCCCGCCTTGAGACATGGTGTGTGTAAATTTGCTGTCATCATGGAAAAGGGGCTATATGGGTCAGTGTGTGTTTGTGTGTGTGTGTGTGTGTGTGTGTTGTCAAGGATCTGATCTTACTGAAATTGCTCAGGAAGTGCCTGCGCTGTATTTGTGGGCAAACTGCTGGGCTTTGTGTTGGATGTGTGCGTGCGTGTGTGTTTGTTTGTTTGTGTGTGCGTGTGTGTGTGCATGCGTGCAGACTCTACCACCTGTCTCCTGTGATTCCTCTGTCTGTCTGTGTGTGTTTATGTCTGTCTGTCGGTGTGTCTGTTTGTATATGTGTGTGTGTGTGTGTCTGTCTGGCTGTCTGTCTGTGTGTACGTGTATGTCTGTCTGTCTGTGTGTGTGTGTGTGTCTGTCTGCACCCTTCCTCCTACCCCCTTCTTCACACTGGGGTTAGGGATATAGCTGTGTGTGTGTGTGTGAGAGAGAGAGAGAGACTCTTTGTCTGACAGGAGAACAGAATGGAATGAAAGGATCCATAAGGGAGAGGGGGGGTGAGTGAGAAAGAGGAGGAAAGAAAGAGAAAAAGAGAGCAAGTGTGTGTGTGTGTGGGGGGGGGGGGGTTGCAGAGGACAAGCATAAGTGAGAGATATATATAAAGAGAGAGAGAGATGAGAGTTGTGAAGAAATGCAAAGAGAGAGATTGTGTGGAGTCTGCATATGATTTTAA